>JANHFR010005601.1:56881-70729 GCA_032468015.1 Mimophis mahfalensis
GTCAACTCCCAGAATTCCACAGCCAGCGTTGCTGGATGTGGAATTCTGGGAGTTGAAGTCCACGCATCTTCAAACTGCCAAGGTTGAGAAACACTGATCTAAAGTGTATTATGATGGAGAAGATAGCCCTGCATTTAAATACTTTTAATCCTGATATACTGGAGGAATGTGAAGATATGGAGATAAGCAAAAATGTAGGTTAAGTAAAATAAGCAGTAACTGGATATTTTAAAATTCAGAAAGCAACAGTGATGTACTGGTAGAACAGACTTCAGATAAAATTACAAAATACAAATAAAGGTTTTAATTAAAAAAGTTCAATTTATATGAAATGTAATGTGGTCACAAACTGATGCCCTTTGTTAATGATATGCTTTAAATGGGATCAGGGAAGTCCTTTCTTACATAGCACCTCTAAATACAATAAAAACAGTCTTTAGAGCTATAAGACATTTGATTAGCAGACTCTGAACACAAAGCACAAAACATGATATATGGTATAGTTATCCCAGAAAGCCTGACTCTTTCTTTTTGAAAATGAAAGGCTGTACCAGATGATCCATAAAATATAAGTAGTGTTTATATTAATGAAATATTACCAAGGTCTTCTGGAAGGAGAAACTACATCAGCCACATATTTGACATAGCAAGAAAAAAGAAAAAAAGACTGCAACATCACAATGTGCAATGATCAGCAGGAACAAAATGGAGTAAATCACAAAACCTAGTTTTAAATAAAAGCATTTCCTTCTAGAGGAAAAAAAAAACATCCAATGCTTTCACCTGGAAGCATATGCAAACACAGCTCTTAATAAAAGGAAATAAAAGGCCACTCATGCAGGGGGCAGGAGAAGGTCCCCTTCCCTGTCATTGCTCCAGAATCTGAAGTTTCCTGCACAACAGACTCTTGAGCTTTGTGGTGAAAAAAGGGAGTTGTGCCCTGCAATTCCTTCATTACAACAAAAAGAGTTTAAGTCTGAGATTAACAAGTCCTTGGGGTTTTTCTAAAGTATATCCAAATGTGTGGAACAAACCACAGAGTGATTTTCATTGGAGCGTGTATGTGTTTAAAAAGCCTCCATTGGAAAGGTGGGAGTAACAGGTTTAGAATCATCATCACTGACATTCCGTGATCAAGCCAAAAAAAAGGTGGGGGTGCTCACTTCAAATGATCCGACAGAGATTCCTGTATTTTCAAACGAGATACTTCAAGTGATGTTGCAGTTGATTCATGATGTCCCAGAGAAGATTGCAATGACTTGGGCATTAGACATTAAGCTGATTTTCTTTGCAAACTTCACTTATTCTTGCTTCTTGGTAGTGTATTTTTGCTTGCTAATGGGGATTTCAATCTCGTAGTCTGCATTTGATCTTGGGTAAGATCAATATTCCAACTTCTAAACCCAAGAACCCCCTCTGCCAATAACAGGTCCTTCTCAGCCACAACACAAATGGCCACAGAGGTGGAGAGCCCAGTGGATGGAGGGAAGGGCATGGTCACACAGTAGATCTACCAGGCCAACTGGAGCTCAGAATAGTATTGAACTCAAAACATCTCTTCCATGCACCGGGAATGAATGCCTGGAAGGGAGTCTTCTATCATGACAGCTGGGAAGGGGCACTTTACTCAACTACCTTGGATTCGCTTGCCTCAGCAGTGGACTTCAGATGAGATGGAATCTCTGTTGTTGGGACATACATCAAAGAAGAGATGCAGGACTGTCTTTGTGAATGAACACAAGTATAAGACATTTTATACTGAAAACATTTTTTGTTTGGGCCCAGTGGGTTAGAAACGGGAATAAGACGACTAAGGAAATGAATGAAATACTACGGCTGACTGTTTATCTCTAATATCTGTGGCTTGAAGAAATTCTAAAGCAATTTCATCTTATGTTAAGCAGGTCACTTTAGCACATCAATGGCAGCCCTTGTTAGTTGTTCAGACTAACCTTGCAAATCACAACGTAGGAAGAGATCCAGTTCTGAGACAAAAGGAGATACTAGAGAGCAAAAGGAAGACAGAAATAAAGAAGAAAGGCTTTGAGGACAGGGAGAAATTCAGGAGGAATGAGTGCGAGTCAAAATATAGAATAACAGAGAGAAACCAAGAAAGGAACAAGTTATAAAAGATTTGAGCAAGTATCTTGGGCTTGTAAAGGGGGATAATTAGTCTGACCTACGTTTCATATACAAACAACCACCATCCACCATAATCTACGACAGAGGCTAGAACAGTTGTGGGATAATATTCTGATGGAAGAGGAAATAAGAAAACTCTGCTTCGCTTCAATGTGTTTGCATGCCCATTTTTCCCTAACAGATAAAATATCTCGTTTTTACCTTCTGTAGCATTATTATCTGTGAAGTAGTTTGTAGCTTCCTGAGCAGACTCTGCTTCCTCTGAATTGAAAGCTATACAAAGAGAAAAAATGTTACTGGACCACCTATAGCCAATGGAATTTTTCCACTCAGAAAAGGCTCTGTGGCTCAACAGAAACTTTTACCAAAAAAAAAAAAAAAGGGGGGGGGGTTGTTAACTGATTCCCCTTTCCTTCCATAACTTTTCTGTCCACCCTTCAAATCTGTTCTGGGGGATTTGGGAGTTCTGAATGTTAGGCTTTACATGTCTTAATTTGGCTACAATGCTCAGATTGGCTGAAATATTTCAGAGACATAACACGGCATAACTCAATTAGAATATTTATTGCAAACTGGAATACAACTACACTGAACAACTGATTGCTCTCTGTACTAAGAAGATACAGCTTTCCTCTTGCATCCATTGCAGCTTCTGGTCTTTCCATTTTGCAACTAACTCTTTGCTTACAGCCTTTAAGTTGAACAGATATTGATTGTTACAAGTGAAATCTCTGCCTCTCACTTTATTTCCCACAGGGGATGACTTTGCTTTGGGAGTTGCTGTTAAGAGTTATGGAAAGTTTTTCAAGCATAAATCTATTGTTGCATCTGCTGATGCCAAATCCCAGCCTGCTGAAGGTGATGCAAAGCCACTAAGAAGTGCCCAATACCTTAGAAAAACTGCCCCCCCCCATATTCTGCTCAGTTGGTATGAGTAGGTGTGGTTACTACTCCACTTACTTTAATGGAGTGTGTTTCTCACCTATGTTACAATTGCTATTAGTAGAGTAATTGTAGCTGGAGTTGGGGAACTTCCTCATTATAAGAACGAACACATCTTCTTTTTAACTCTCAGTTCCAAGCAGAACCCTGGCTACCTTACTTTTGATTAACCAGACTATCTTCAGGAGAAGTCAAGCCTATAATATTTTAATATGCCTAATATAAATGAGAGATCTCTACTACCAGTGCACCAGTCAGAGAAGCCAGGCTATCCCAAAGAATTGTAACTGGTGTAACAGCCTAACAGAGTAAAAGATGATATTACAGAGAATATTTGAGATATGTAATGACAAACATGAATCCATTTGCCAGTCAAAGTACAGTGCTTCCCCTGAATGTGATGAAGGACTCTGATGAATCTCAGTAGCTTTGTGTTAATTAGTATGGGATTGCAGGGTTATGTAAAATCATGGCACAAATGCCACCAGGTGAAACACTGATCCACTGATATGCCCTCTGAAAATAGTCATCCAAGTTTAAGTGAGATCAGTGGGAACCATCCACACCTAATATAGACAGTCCCTTCTTGATGACTATATTGGCCAAAAAAACTGCTGGAAGGACAAGGAGAATTAACAGGGTCCTTCTTCCAACAAAAAATAATTCTATAGGAAAAACAAAGCAATTACTATGTCAAACCTAAGCATTGATCATGATTTTTTTTTATAGAAAATAGGTTAGTTCAGCTATTACACAGTCAGAAGTAAGAAGCTTCTTGGATGAGAAGCAAAACATCTTCAAGGAAAAACAAAGTCTGGTTGCTTTTTGGAAAAACACCTTTGAGGCAATTAGTAAGCAAGGACTACTAATACTTCAGCTGAATTTAAAGCAAAATTTCTTCTACTTAAATTTTGATAATATCTCAGTCTACTTTTCTTCCCTCAACTCAGATATATACCTAGGAGCTAAATGGAGTCTGTGAAGAGCAGAGCATGTTAGAAAGTTCTCGTGTCAACTGCCGGTGTTACCGTTGTATTTCACACAGTGATCAAGGCTTCAAAACTAGTACTACACTACAGTCCTTGGTATAGTTCCACAATTTACACACCCAAAAGATAAGCATTGTCTAAATTTCAGGAGGAAGTGGTTTGACCCCCCCCCCCCATCTTCCCTTCTGTAGAAAAACGATATGACATAAATGGAAACAAACCCAACGGCCAAAGCACTGAGCCAAAATGTACAAATTATTCTGCAAAGCTATTAAAATTAGGGAGGGATGAAAAAGCTCACAGAAAATTAAAACTAGAAAGTCCTACGCCTTATGAATATATTAATGAGTATGTTCACTAATAACCACATCACCAATTAATTCATACAAATTAAGTCAATTAAGATTTACAAGGCAAATATATATAATTAAAAGCTGTCTTGGGGCTACATGTCATTCATTAAATTCTGTACATAGAATAATTCTGTCGTCTTCTTTTACGGTAGTGGGCCAATCCTAACTAAGATTATTGTGTGAAGAAACAATGGTTACACTCACCTGGGCCCATCTCTTAGCAAAGCATATCAAAAAAACACTGCCATTTCTGCCAATGGGCTTTCTCTTCATTAATCTGAGTGCGGATGGAGAAATTAAAGCCTCTCTACCTATGTACACTAAATTTCTACATACCTATACTAAAACTGTTATTATTATTTATGTTCTTATGGGTAGAATATTGTAATCACTTATATGAACTATCAGCCTAGCAAATTTAATAGAACAGCCTTAAGAAATCTGTAAACCTTAACTCCCACCAATAGAAGTCTCAAAGAAGTGGATCACCTGGAGGCAAATGTAATTTGTAAAGGAGTTTCAGCTTCTCAGTCAGATCACCATGATACATTCCACCTGTTGGGATCAGAAAAATACCTATATTTTAGAAGTATTCATAGATAGCCTTTCTGATGGATTCTTATGTCTAATAACTATGATGTGGAAGTTTAGCTGATGAAGTTCTTCCTATTTCTATGATTATCTCTGAGGTTAAAACTTGTTTTTATGCTTTTTCTGTCAACATGATTGATTTTCATTTATTTATTTACATCAATATATTTGTATGCCACCTATTCTACCAATTCCAGATGGCTTATAGTCTATGACACAGATATCAAACTCATGGCGTCATGTTGCCGTCACATGATGTTTTGTGATGTTTTTCCCTTTGTGGAGCTGGGGTAGGCGTGGCCTGCTTGCGACACATCTGGCCCTTGGAATATAACGTTATTTTATTTGATCAATGGTAAAATAAAACATTTTTTCCAAAGTTCTGATAACTCATTATGGACTTTTTGCTGATTGAAAAAATGTTTAATACGTTTGCTTATAGATAGCAATTATGGTCAATCTATAGTATTCTAACTATAAACAGAAAGGAAATTTGGCTGAGAGATACCAGCTTGTTCAAAGGCATTGAGCTTATATTGAATAATGGAATAATTTGAATTTGAATCAGACCCTAATCCTCATCCTACTCACGAACTACAGATATCTGCTACTATTGCATACCTGTTCATGCTTCTGTCAGTCAAATACAGATATTATACAAACAACTTGAAGCTGTAAATAGCTCTGGTTGGATTTCTGAATAGAAGATGAATTGGTCAGAAAGACTATTATTTTTATCTACCCTGAGGGGAAGATGAGTCACCCTAATAATGATGTGTTTCGATTCAACTTTCTTCAGAAACTGTCATTAATTTTGAAGTTTTGTTTGGGGTTACTGTATCTGAACTAGATGACCACTGGGTGGCAATAAAGAATGAGTTTTCTGTATCTCTCTGTATCTCTCTCTAAAGGACTGCAGCCACTGATAAAAAGACAGCCTCAGCTTCAACGCTAGCTCAAAGGCCTTTTTCACTTGAAATCCAAATACTGTAGCTGCACCACTCCATAGTGTTGTGTTACTTTTCACCAATGATTTAACATATAAGGCTAGATACTATGTCGGAAAAGCTACTTACTCATGCCTGTTGCAAACTCTTTGAAGTTAATAAGGGAATCTTTGTTTTCATCCAGAAGTCGGAACATTCTTTCTGCAAGTACTGTCGTGTGGAGTCCACAAGACCAAGGCGTAAGGGAAGCAAACAAGTCTTTGAACTGTTCAAGGTTGATGCGGTACTGCTCTAAGTAGGGTAGGCTCTGGTCTCGTTGAGCAGCTGATGTACGATTTCCCCAGTAGCAGCTCATTAAGTGTTTCGCCTATAAACAAATGAATGATTTGTTAGATCTGCATTCTGCCTTTCTTTTGTACAATTCAAAGTAACACACAGAAGCTCCCTCTTCCTATTTTCCCAAAACAAAGCTGTGAGAGGGGCTGGGCTGGGCTGAGAGAGAGTGAGTGACGCTTTTTTCTTTTTAATCTATTAGCCTTGAAGACATAACTTAAAAGGATTAGGCATGGCTTTTAATCAGTTCTGAAACATGCGAGACAATGAAAATGATAATTATAAAGAATCCAATCAATTTGCAAACGGAAAAAAGCAGAAAGTGTTCAATAATGCAGAAGGGCAGTTTGGAAATAAATAGGGTTTTCTGGCAGTTCTAAAGCCTTTGAAATGGCAGTTACCTGAAAAGTTGGTTCTAACACTGTAACGAACATCTACTGTTTTTCTTCGTTTAACTATGATAATTTGAAAGGCCTAGGTTGAAAGGACAATACAGTAGTCTTCAACCTCTGGGTTTGGAAAATCAGGAATTCATGTTTGTTGGTAAGAAAAACTATTATGGGACATTGCTAATTCTAAACAAAACCCAGACAGAATCCAAGGCAAAGTATTTTGTTCCCAGCTACTCAGAACTTGCATCTTTGATTGGAGATTGGTTGAAATATTGCTCTTTTTGGCAAAGAAAAATGAAATAACTCTTATGTATTTGTTTAGCATTACAAGATGTGATGCAATGAAACAAAACAAAACAAAACAAAATGCTGAATCAGCCTAACAAAATAAGTTCCCTTTTAATTTTGTTGGATTTCCCTGTTTTCTCAATTGGAAAAATAAACCCAAATTGTCTGAACGTAAAAGTCTTTTTAATACACCACCAGCTTGGATCCTGGCATCTCTGTAATTTAAAGGAGTTTTCATAAGTATGCTTTATCTTTACCCCCAGCAATAATAAAGAGGGTAATGTTTTGCCAAGGTCTCCCACCTTAAATACTACATAAAGATCTTCCAATTCTTGCATAGAAAAGCCAATGTCTCCAGATACAGCTCGGACCTGCAGAAATCATAGAAGCAAATATAACTTAGTTCTGTCATCTGGGAATCTGGAAAGGATAGATTTACTAAAAGGAGGAATCCATCATTTGAAAAAGAAGAAGCATCTAATGATTTTGAACAGAATGTTGTCATCTGCATTTGTGAGGCACTGAACTGTAAGATCAGAAGAGTCTAAAAACAGAGTAACAAATAAAAAGAACAATTCTATTATCTTGAACTGAATCAATAAGCACAAAAAGATGGTCAAAAGTATTATATGTTCTGTATTTCCTGCTCTCAGTGCACTATAATTGGCAGCAGGAACAGGAAATGGTCGATTTTTTCTTCTGCTCAGCTTTTTTCTCAACATGTTCATTGTCAAACTTCTACAAGGTCATTAGAGACAATTGCTTGACATCTGATGCTATCTGGAGGGAAGCACAAACAACAGACAGAAACAGCAGCAAGAAAATGTGAAAGCCACTCTTCCCTTGAGATTCCCAAATAGAGCTATTCGGAGAATTGAAAGGTCATTATTTCCTGTTACATTTTCAGTAGGAGAAAATAAGACAGAAAATTAGCTAGTATGGGTCTATGGTAAATCTGCCAAGGTATTTTCATAAAAAAGACTGAAATGTTTTCAACCAGCTATGGGATAAAAATTAACAAAGAAATAACAACGTTGCTTGTGAGGAAAACAGCAACTCTCAGTTAGTTGATACAGAAATTACCCTACTAACAAATTATTGAATAGTGAACTTTTGTTGATACAGATAAATCTGTCTGCACTCATAAGTCAGGAGTAGGCAGGAAAGAGTGAGTTTACAGCACACTGGAATACATATTCAGCATGCTGAAAATTAATGTGTCACATAGGAATACATATGCAGTTGCTGGAAACTAATCCTTCTCCTGATTTCCAGAATATTTTAGTTTGGAGTTAAAGAAGCTGTCAGGTTTTACTTTTATGCTGTCTTTTATCTAAGGCACTAGCATGTTTTTATCCTTATTGGATTTGAGAACAAAACGGATTTAATGAATAGCCTCTCTGAATGTAACCTATTAGTAAGTAGGGAATTGTTTGTACCTGTATCAGAATCAACTAAAATGCCACATGAACAAAGCTTTCTATTGTTTGAGAACAATTAATTATAGAATTATGCCAAATGTTGTGGCCATGAAATCTTCAGCTTAACACCAGTCTTAAGAGAGACTCAAAATACTTCTAATCAATATTCAAATTAGTGACATACCATTATACTACCATACTACATACCTAACTGTAGAAAATAAAGAATAACATGGCTAGTAGTTATGTATCTAATTTACTTCTTGATATTATTTAGCTTAGCCTAGCCTCAAAGATTCTAAACAGGATAAACAAAATCAGTTAATTAATACAAGCTTATAAAAATATGGACAGGACTTACCACACTTCTCTTAGCAGTGTCTTCTAAAGAATGGATTACCTTCAATCTTTGTTTAAAACGCATCTGTTCAATATCATCCGCTTTCAAATGGCTGAATTTCTGCAGTGGAATGAAAACTCGGGTTTATAACTAAATCCAGAGAAAATACCACACGTTTTTGGGGGAAAAAGGTCTACAATCATTTGATGGAGCACTTTTACTTAGCAATTACTAGCTGATAACCTGGCTTCGCCCAGGTATTTATGACAATGCTACAGCCTACAATTCCCAGCATTCTTTGCCTGATTTGCATGCCTTGCCTCTATTGGCTGGAGAGCCTCCAGTTTGCATCCCTTGCCTGGTAATTGTCTGAACATGTGCAGTAGAGCTTGGGGGTGAAATGTCTGTGGGGCAGTGAAATGTCCACTTCAGGCCCCTTTTTGGGAGAGAAAGACCTCTTCAAGACTTTTGTGACTCCCCAGTGCTGATCTCGCAACGCCAAGGTATGTATGTGCCAAGTCTGGGGGAGCTTGGTTGCTCCGTGTAGAAGCGTATAGATCACACACACACACACACACATGCCTCCCCACACTTCTGTTTTATATATATAACATGGCTACAGAGCTATGATTGACCACCATCATTTCTGCAAGCATTGCTTTGTTGTTAAATATATACATACATACATACATACATACATACATACATACATACATACATATATATTTAACAACAAAGCAATGCTTGCAGAAATGATGGTGGTCAATCATAGCCCTGTAGCCATGTTTGGAAGCCATGGAGAAAATTGAGCCGATGGATTTGTACTGCAAAAATAACCCAAGCCACTAGATGGTAACAAAGAGGCAGAGCTTTCAATATCTCTTTGCTACCCTCTAGTGCTCATAGGGAAGTCAGATTTGGAAGTTTTAACAGAAAGTGAAGAGGGAAAAAACATGGTTATGTTAGCCAATTGCAGCAACAGTAATAACTACCTGAAAATATAGGATTGGTTTTAGGGAACCAAAACCCAAAACTAATTTAAAGAAAAATGGATTAAGAAAGGAACAATTACAACTAAATGATTTATCTATTGCACTCTTCATAAAACAGTTAACCCCTTGAATTTGTGAATGCTTACATCGTAGACATATCTCTGATCAATAGAGACTACAAGGTCAGTATATAATTCATTTAAAAATATCATAGTAAAAATATAAGATTTATGTTATCTTTTAACCTCATAGGCTATTCTTATAAGTTCAAAAATATCTATTTCCACTGGTGGATCATCCCCACTCGTCAATAATGCATGGAGGTGAGGAATAGGTGGGAAAATACTCTGCCGATTAACCACATTATCCAGGTACCTATAAAAAAATAAAAAAAATATCAATACAGAATTTTGGATTAGTGCATAATCTGAAGATTAAGGTCAGGAAGGTCTATACAATTTCTTTAATAAAATATATGTCTGAGTCATCTTTCATGAAAAGCTGAATTGATTTTAAATAAAATAATCAAGATGACATGTATGATTCAAGATATTTGATTCATCCATATAATTAAATTATTTATTAATAATGCAATTCTATGTTATTGTGTAATTAATGTAGTGTTTATATTGAAGCATTTCAATCTTTGATAAATAAAGAAAAATGTAATAATAATATATAAGTCAGTCAGTCAGTCTGTCTGTCTGTCTGTCTGTCTGTCTGTCTGTCTATCTATCTATCTATCTATCTATCTATCTATCTATCTATCTATCTATCTATCTCCTCATAACTGTGACTCAAAATTACCTTGTAACAACCTTTTTTAAGGACATATTTTTGATGTGGCCCTCTTCACATTCTCAGCCTGTAGCTGAGGCTACCTAATCTTGTATTGATCTGCTCTAACCATAAAATATTGTTATCATTTTCTCCTGACACAAGCAGAATTGTAAATGGTTTGTGACACCTTGGTGGTAACTGCAGTGTAGCGAAGCCTGAAATCAGTCTAGCTCCTGTTGCAGACATGGCAAATTCCCCAGTTGGTGACTTTTTCCTACTGGCTATTTTGGTTTCAGCAGTAGGAGATATTGGGCCCAGCATATTATTTGTGTATTATGTGGGCTTCTCATTTACATATGTAATGATATTAAAATATCTGCCTGGCAGGTGTTTTGGAGTGTTATTGTCTAAAAAAGTATGTAAGATGGAAAATATCCCACCCATCCCCAGCTTAATTCTGAAACTAAAAACAAAGCTACCTGCCCAAGATAGTCATGGCTTCACCTTCATCACAGCAATTTAACAGCTTGTCCATGTTGGCATCCAGGATGGCCAGGGATACCTGCAAGATGACCTTTATGCCTTCGTAGAAGAAACAGTCAACAATGACCACTGCACTTTCAAAAGGCATCACGCTAAGGAAAAGTGTTAGGAACCACGATAGTGATATGCTGGAAATGACTCCTAAATCTTGCATCTTCTCAGACAGCTGGGGAAGGCAATCTCTTGTTAGTTCTTCAAAGATGCCTTGGTCTACTAGTGCACCTGAATAGGCAACAGAGACAGAAGTGTTGTCTGTGGTATTATGAGTGTGAAACAAGGTCCTATTACAAATGCTGATTTGTCCAAACCAAAGAAATAAAATCTGGGATTCTTTGTAAGGAGCTCACATATGCATAGTCAGGATTTGATTTGCAAACTGGCTTCACTATATATTACTTATCATCCAGGAAGTGATTAACATCAGTTACAAAATCCTACTGCAGAGTTTGAATTAGTTAGTTTTTTCACTAAGTGAAAACTTTCTCCTGAAATAGAATCACAGAGTGATAAATATTAATCTGCTTTTGAGAAGGATACACCATTTCTGATTTAGAATGTTTTTCAAGCTTCTTTGCTGCCATGTATTTTGATAGCAAGATAAAACCTGAATTTGCAGATTCTGTACTAGATTTGTCCGCAATAATGTAACTTCTTTCTCATAAAATTAATAGGACATTTAAGTTTCATTTCTGAAGTATCACTATACCTCTTGCCGCTGAGCACTGATAATGTTACTTCTCAAACTATACGCTTCTGATTTTATTGACATTCTCTGCAACTTCTTGGTAGACGCTTAAGATTGCCTGACCCCAAGTTATAATCATTCTAGCTCCTTCATTATTCTGAAAAGATGGTACCCTTTTCAGACTTGGGAAGAAATAGTACTTTTCAACTTTTCAGTATTGATTAAAAACTTATCAGGAAGCTTTATATACTGCAAAATGGTAAAGCTCAAAAATTCTATTGAGGTAAAGCTCAAAAAATCTCAGAACAATTCTGAGAACAGTTCAGGAGGAAATGATATGTAGATCTAAGAAAGATGTGGAAATATATTAATAGCTTTGGGATATCTCATTGGATTTCAGGAAGATATTTATCTATTATTTAATTAAGAGCAGTATTACTAAATGGGATTGATATAAACCTATAGAAATTCATTACATTAATATAATTTGACAGAATCACAAGAGAAACTTAATAAACTGGGTATGAAAATTCAAGAATTTAAACACTGGAACATTTTTAAGAAGTCTGAATAAGATTTAATTATTATTGTTTTATCCAGACTTGAAAATGAAACGACAGCTCCCGTAATTAATTTGAACTGTGCAATTCTAACACTATTTTAATTTTACATCATCAGCGAAGCTAATCTTCTAAACATTCATCCATTTGTCCTAAAGACAATTATCCAATTATTTTGCAACTAAAGATCTCACTCTGACTGCTTCAGATTCTTTTGAGCCAATAAATCTCAGCTTTCAAAGTGACTTACCAACCACTCTAGTGTTATAGTAATCTGGTAGCATTCTCTCACACAGGGCTACGAGGAGCCAGAAAGCTTCTTCTTCATTGCAATATAAAAGCAGTACTGATGTCACTATGTTCATGGCCTGACAAATATGAAGACAAACATGTACATACAAAACCATTAATACTGGATTGGAAGCATATTTAAAACGGCAAGTATTTATTTGCTTTCCAAACTGTCAGAGCCTCATATATAAATTATAAATGAAGAGGGCATTGTATAGCTCAGAACCATCTTGGCTCTATAGAACTACTCTGAGAAAGTGGATACATCTGGAAACTGTAGTGTTAAATATTAAGCAGAAGATATAAACCTTTGTTATATAATAAACATTTTAATGTATTTTGCAGTTTTTATTGATGCCACACCCAGCTTTAGATGTAAAATGTAAGCAATCGTATATCAACCTTAACAGTTTGGAAATTAAGCATTACTAATGCAAGCTTTTTTATCTTAAAAGTTTAAGTTATTTAACATTAATCTGTTAATAATCTCTAGTCAAGATTGTATAAACACCACTGTACCCAAATACAATGTAAAATAAAATTGTATAATAATAAAACAAGAGATAATAAAACATCCTCCTGAAATTTCACTGGGGAAATGAAAGATGAAGAGAGATATTCTTATACCCATATATATAAAACAGAGTGTGGTATGTTTGTATGTATGTGCTGTATACACTCTTCAACAGCTGGACCAATCTCAACCAAATTTGGCAAACACATAACTTAAATCCTCTGGCAACAAACACTGGGGGGAGGGATAAGACAACCCTAGCTCTCCCTGGGGGTCTGTGTCCCCTAAAAGTCTCCCCAGGCAGCACCATCACAGAGGCGGGGAAGGTGCACATGCAGCCTGCTCCCCACTTGCCAGCTGGAGGCAGAGCTTTGCCCTGCCGCATCCCAGCTGATGAGTCACAGCAAGTGTTTTGGCCTGGAGGAGGCAGCGGGAATGGGGAAGGCAGAGGCAGAGGCACCAGGAACAGTTGGGCCGGCGGGTAAATTACAGCAATTTGGCACAGCAGAGTCCAAGTGGGAACAGGGGAGGCAGAGGGAGGCAATGGAGGCTGTGGGACGAGTGTGCCAGGCCCACTATACCCGGGCGAAGCCGGGTCATCAGCTAGTGCCCTTATATAATATCACTTATCCTTTCTCTTCCTTTCTGTTTTCCTCCAGAACTTTTTCAGGGTAGAACCCCTTTTTCTCAAGAAGCACATGAAGATGAAAAGAAAAAAGAAAAAAAACAACAAAAAAAACCACAC
>JANHFR010005603.1:64154-76015 GCA_032468015.1 Mimophis mahfalensis
CCCCAACAATCTGGGTCCTCAATTTACCTACCTCGGAAGGATGGAAGGCTGAGTCAACCTTGAGCCTGGTGAGATTCTAACATGCCTTAATTACAGGCAGCTGGCTTGCTAGGCTAAGTACTAACAGCCTGCTCCACCAAGGTCTCTTGCACATCCCTTTTGTTGTAACACTTTTCTTCTATTTAACATCAAGTTCTGAACATATTTCTTATGTTGTCCTTATTACGGTATGATAAGGGGATTTTTCTGCTACTTCTGTATACAAATGGAATGAAAGGGTTAGTTATGGAGAGCTTTACTTAGCTAACCTTTCCCTTTGGTCACTATCCTTGTTTGGGCTACAGTCCTTTGACACTTACCACCTGAAATAATTGGGAGGAAGAATTAGCGGTAGATAAAAAAAGATTCTGTCTTTGCTGAAATTGTTCTAAATATTCATATTCTTCTTCAATGCTTCACAGACTTTTTAAACTCTTACCGGTAGCTTAAAACGTGTGTGCCAAAATGTGATTATAAATGTGAAATATAAAAAAGGGAGTGAAATCCTGACCTTGGTTTTATTTTAAAGCATCACACCAAGGAAATTTGACGTTGTTCAGACGTCAGAAGGAGAGAACGTTGGAAGCATCACTGCTGACATCAGAAAGTTAACCTTAAACAAAAGGGGAAAGAGAATATCTTTCACTTTCCGGAAAATAAGGAGAAGTCCTTGTTGCTGCTGTAAGTACTGTGCTGCATGCAATTTGAGCCTCTTTCATTGGGAATCTTTTTCAAAACAGCGTGATTTTCTGTAATCATTTTATCTTTTGAAAACAGCAATTATACATCCCTATTGCAGAAGTGTATTAAAAAAAATTCCACCCATCTAATCATAGAATTGATATTGAATTAAGACATGTCTGATTATTTGTGAGTTACATCGTAGCTTATCTTTACTACAGTATACCACATATATAGTCATCCACCTCAGAGCTGACTTTAGACCAGGGGCGTCAAACTCGCGACCCGCGAGCCGGATGCGTCATGTGCTGGCCATGCCCACCCCCGTTTTAGCAAAGGGGGGAAAAGTTGAGATGGGTCCTGTGATGATGCAAATTTGACACCCCTGCTTTAGACAGTGTACAGAGGGTTAAAAGAAAACAATATGATTATTAAAATAATTACCCAAAATAGTAATCGAAGAGTTCGGTAATAATATAAAACAGATCCAGGGCTTAAAAGTCATCATTCCTTTTTCAATCAGTGATGATAAGAACAAGACAGATCTACCCAAAAGCTGGTTTAAAATTCTAGCAACTGATTTGCCTGAGAGAATATTCAGAACTCTAATAGCTCTAATAATTCAGAACTCTAATACAAAAGGCCAAGAGTTTTAAAAGAGCTCTGGAGAACTAGAAAGCTACTCTTCTGTTTGATGAGTTCATAGCTCAGGGGTTTCCTACGCTCTGTCCTAATGGACTCATTTGGAGTTATGAGAATTTTTACTTATTATTAAATTTATATCTTGCTTTTTTATTTTTACAACTCAAAATGGTGTTTATAAGACTTTGTATCTTCCTCATGACACCAACTTTGTGAGATGCGTTGGTCTGAGAGAGAGTGCCTGGCCCAAAGACACACAGCCAGCATCCATGCCTTAAGAGTGAACTAGAGCGCATCAACTTGGCTTCAGCATTTTAATCTCTCTAATATATTGTGAATATGTAGGAAGTCTTCAATTTATGACTGGTCGCTTAACAAACAAAGTTACAACCTGTTTGATAAAGGAGAACTTATGACCCAGATCTGAAGTTCCAGTGGTCGCTCCCCACTCCCAAAGTCAAGTGACTACACATTGCTCAGCAATGTGGCTTCATTTATGGCTGTTTGCAGTGTCCCAAGGTCACGTGACTACATTTTATGATGTTTTTGGTGAAAACTGGCACTTATGTCCAGTTTTTGGAAAAGCAAACAAGGGGTTATGACTTATGATTGAAATGGGCAAGCACCATTATGGCCATATCTTGAGGACTACCTGTATAAAGGAGAATATATGGTAAATCAATGTTTCTCAACCTTGGCAAGGTGAAGATATCTGGACTTCAACTCCCAGAATTCCCCAGTCAGGCTGGCTGGGGAATTCTGGGAGTTGAAGTCCGGGCGGCTTCATTTTGCCAAGGTTGAGAAACACTGTTCTAATGTTCTCAGAGAAAACCTCTCAGGCAGGGGTGGTCTGCTGCTGGTTTGGACTGGTTCGGTTCCGACTATCAGCTGGACCCGCCCACCCACACCTGCCCCATCCTGTCCTATATTTTCCTCTTTCTGGCTCAGCTGATTGTGTGGCACAGCTGATTTCCACACTTCAGCTGTTCTACTTACTGGGGCTTACCACTGCTTTCAGGGAGGGATCTCAAAGCTGCCCTGTGGGAAATTACCAAGCACCACACATAGAAGGTTTCCACTGCCCTTTTCCTACTCAGGTGGCACATTTCCAACAAATCTGAAAGGCCAACTACCCATGCAATCTATCTTCCAGGAAATGTAGGTGAGGCTGTAGGCTGGCACTTTGCTTTCCAGCATATTCATTTCCTATAATAGAAGTTAAATGGGATGCTATATGAAAGTTTTAAAAAAACCAGTTTGTTTAGCATGGTCACTTGGAACAAGTGTCTCGGGATAATAGCTTTGTTTTCCTCTTTCAAATCATGTACATGAGATTCACAGCCAGATTTTTTATGTTTATTTTTGTGATGGTACATTAGGCTACTGATGAAAAATTTTGTATGGAAATAAATGGGTTATGTTGAAATACACTGTATAGAGTCTGGGCCATTAAGACTGGTGTCACTGTGGTGTCATTATACGTAATTACTAGCTTAGACAATAAAGGTCAGCTTTCCCCCTCATATAATTCTTTCTCTGTTGTTCGGCCTTGTACAAGCTGACCAGGAATTCTGTGTGTTAAAGTCCTAACATGGCTTATTTACAAGGTTACAAAAAGCAAAGAAAAACATGATTTGCTTTCATTGTGGCTTTCTCTCTCAAATCAGTCAGAAAGCTGTGTAAACCCTGGATGAAATGCAAGAAATAAATAATCTTATCTCATTGACCATTTTTTCTAATTAACTTTTTTTTTAAAATGACTGCATGGGTAGCTAAATTATGATTAATATTAACATAAGTGCTAGGAATCAGAGAAAATGAACAAGCCGGCAGAGAAAAGTCTTTTGGGCTATTTCATTCTCTTCAAATGAAGCCCTTTGATGTCTCCAGAAAGGCCGTTCCAGAAGGTTCTAAGACGCTAGCGGCTAGAAGATTACAGGGATCTAGAAGTAGAAAAGTAGAGGGAGCTCCAACATACAAGTGTCCAGTAGATGGCAGCACCAAACTAACTTTGGCTATTCATAAACAGGCTAAGCAAAGTTGGATCTGTAGTTTTTGGGCAGGGAACCAACAGAAGACACTAGAGTTATAGTCTAGACTGGGAAGTTGAGAAATATCCTTGAGAGATATAATGATAAGCTTCACCCATATTGTTGGCTGGATAAATGTGTGAATGCCATCAGCTACCAGCCTGACTTTTTTATTTGCTATACTATATTTATTAATAGAAAAAGTCTTGAGGTACAAGAGATCTTGGCCATACCATTTACTGTATATCATTCCTGGAATATGTTTTTCATAGCAGCTAATTCACAGTAAATCTCTTATAGCGGGGTTAGGCATATTTCTAATTTTGAGAGTATGTTGTGGGCACTTTCCCTAAAAGGTATGGTTAGTTCAATTACCAATCACCTAGAACAGGAGTCTGCAAACTTAAACACTCGAAGAGCCATTTGGACCCATTTCCCACCGAAAAGAAAACACCGGGAGCCAATAATTGAACAACCGGTATGACTGGGTGGGTGTGGCCAGCTCACATCCCTTATTTCCACCCAGTTGCCTCCTGCTCTGGAATATGGAGTGAGTCTCCATCCCACACCATCACCCTTACCTTCTCAGGCCAGGCGAGGAGTGATGGGCAGGGGAGGGCAGGGGCCAGTCAGTGGTGGGATCAGCCGACAGGGAGCCGCAGTTTGCAGACCCCTGGGCTAGAATAACAATCTGGTGAGATTATTCTCTAATTTCCTCTTTCTCTCGTAAATTTGCATGTCCTGCAATATTTTTAGTTTTTATGGTAAGAATGCCTAAGACATCTAGTTGAGGTTCAGAGGCAAATAAACAGATTTTAGCCCATTGGCTAAAATTATATATATCGGGTTTAACTTATAAAAGGGTATTAGGTGGGACAGGAAGTTTGTTAGCTGACAAGAGAAATATTTCTACACTCATTGCTTACTCTAGTTCCGTTTTAAAATTTTCCTAATTAGGGCTGACTACCTTTTGAACATGGCAGATTTTCTAATTTAAGAGGAGGAAGTCTGTTCATAAGCAACAGACTGGGGGCTGGCATTTTTATTACTGAACTATGGGTGAGCCTCCCTCAACAACTGTTCAGATTTATTGTGGTGCTAAAAAAATGGTAGTTAATTGGCTTCAGTGTCCTGCAGTCATTGTGATCACCATTCATGACGTCTTTTCTGGCTTCCTACAAGCAAAGCCAATGGGGAAGACAGCAGAAGGTTGCCAATAGCAACCACATGATGTCCTCACTTAACAACAGTGCAGGATTCACTTAATGTCAGCAATACCTTGATTTCTTTGCAAAGTAGTACAATCATGTCACGCTTTACAAAATGTATAAGTTAGCCACAGAAATTCCGGTCCCAATAGCTGTTGTTAACCCAGGACTATCTGTAATTAAATTTTGCAGTAAAAATTAACATAGAAAGTTGCAGTTCAATTTGCAACTGTCTGTATTCCTCTCCATTAAAAAAATACAGTTTTAAGAAATGATTGTTCTGGGTCTAAAACCTAGCAATTAAAAATAAATGTGTTTTCTGCCTTGCTTCTCCCAATCTCCTTCCCCCAGCATTTCCTTCCGTATGTGACAGTCGCCATAAAGAGAGGACGCCCTCATTTCACAGTAGTGACAAAGACGCCTCTGTGCTGGAGCAGAAGTATGTCCACGAAGTGTATGAAGACATTGCGAGACATTTCAGCAACACAAGGCATAGTCCATGGCCGCAAGTGGTCAAGTTCCTCCAAGCCTTGCCCCATGGGGCTATTGTGGCTGATGTTGGCTGTGGCAATGGAAAGTACTTAGGCCTCCGCAAAGACTTGTATATGGTAAGGTGATATATGGTTGGTATTTCTGTAAATTGGTTTGTGTGAATGAAGGCAAATAATACGTCCCAGGATTATGTTGCAGGATGCAATCTGGCTCGGTCATTGGGACAAAAAGTTTAGTCTCCTGAGATAGTGGAAGTGCTCTCTACTAGAATGTATTGGAACTTACGAGCATCTCCATAGATGAGCCCCCAAGAGCCGCGGTGGTGCAGCAAGTAGAGTGCTGTATGTAGTACTTAGCTGCCAGCTGCCTGCAATTAGGTAGTTCAAATCCCACCAGGCTCAAGGTTGACTCAGCCTTCCATCCTTCCCAGGTGGGTAAAACGAGGACCCAGATTGTTGGGGGCAAGAGGCTGACTCTGTAAACAGTTTAGGGAGGGTTGAAAGCCCTGATAAGCGATATATAAATCAAATGCTATTGCTATTGCTATCCCACCAATTATAGCAGTTTACTTTTTTTCTTTAGAGGCAAGAAGCAGATTAAAAGTATAGCGAAATCCATAAATAATCCAAGCACATCTAAGCTAAATAAATCTTCAGAAAACCTTTGCAAGTTGTTTCAGTGCTTAAACCAACCCAGCTGCAAAATAATTTTGTCTATGTTAGATATATGAAAAATCCCCCAAATCATTTTTGGACCAGCCTTGATTCTCTTTGGTACAAGATCAGGCCTTTTTTATTATATGCTTTAATAATAAAGTAGAATAAGTTAGACCTTATAGTGTCTGTTTGCTGGCTGACTTGACTGATACATACCTGATGTATGCTTTTAAATCCAACCATATGTAGTCCTGGGTAGAATTTTAGGCTTGTTCTTAATATTAGATTGTACAGTTCCTAGCAAGGAGTTTTCTGACTATATTTACCAATTCATTTGTTTTCTCTCTATGGCTTTCACCTTTTCCCTTTGAGAGTGTCTGAAATGGCTACCTTCCATTTCATAGAATAAATCAGGCCACTACAAAAAGAATAGATAATAGAGTAAATCAAACCACAGTCTGGTTTGCTGTGTTCTGATTCATCTTAGTTGTAGTATCAAATAAAGTCTACTGGAAGCATCATGTAATCCTATTGAAAAAAAGTCAAGAAAATATGAGAGCATAGATAGTGAAGCAATAGGAGCCTCGGTGGAGCAGGCTGTAAGGACTTAGCCTAGCAGTCAGCTTGCCTGTAATTAAGGCAAGTTCGAATCTCACCAGGTTCAAGGTTGACTCAGCCTTCCATCCTTCCGAGGTAGGTAAATTGAGGACCCAGATTGTTAGGGGCAATAAGCTGACCTTGTAAAAATGCCGCTAATAATAAGCAGGCATATACTAAAGAATGAAGGCTATTGTTAAGCACATTGAGTTGTGCTTACAATCCGCCCTGAGTCTCCGGGAAAGGCTGGCATATAAATTGGATTTATTTTTTTTTTAAAAAAAAGGTTTTCAATCTACATGCGAAGATTAAAATCGTAGGAGAGTTTGCTTAGCTTTAGATTACTGGTAAAAAAAAATTTTCTTTACAATTGCTGTTCCAAGTGTTAGGCTTGGTGGGTTGTAATCTGTAAAGCTAATAGTTGTGCTCCCTGGTTTCTCCAAATTGATCCTGCCCACCAGGTCATAGTTTAAAAGGTTTTAGTTGTTCGTTGCCACATCGCCCAAACCAAATATTGATTGTGGGGCCATATGTTAAAGTCATTACCATCTACGTGTAGGAGGTTAGGTCCATGTGGTAGGTATAATCAGGAAATTACATCGTTCTCAGAAGTATATACAATTAATTAATGTGAATTAATTAAAACTGGATAGCATTTTAGGAGCTAGATGAAATTACTTTCAGTTAGGGGCTGCTGGAGCTGAATAATTGTTTCACTGAACTGCAGGTTGTAACTCTCTTAAGTCATTTTCCATAAAGCCTCTGCCAATTTCAGATGATTATTGGATCTTTTCAGATAGGAAGAGTTATAAAGAACTTCTTGTTGCAGCTGAACATTTTCTGATTATCTGGTTCTACTGACTTTAAGCAAATAAGAAACCCCCGATATCTTAAAAAAATTTTTTTAATCCCATTTATATGCCGCCCTTCTCCGGAGACTCAGGGCGGTTTATAATCTGTGAAGCACAACTCAATGTGCTTAGCAATAGCTTTCATTCTTTGTATGTGCCTGCTTATTAGCGGCATTTTTACAAGGTCAGCTTATTGCCCCCAACAATCTGGGTCCTCAATTTACCTACCTTGGAAGGCTGGAAGGCTGAGTCAACCTTGAGCCTGGTGAGATTTGAACATGCCTTAACTACAGGCTAGCTGACTGCTAGGCTAAGTCCTTAAAGCCTGCTCCACCAAGGTCTCTTTTATTAAATTAAAAATTATTAAAATTTTATTAAATTAAAAATTTAATTTAAAATTCACAATAATTATTTTGCTTTTGCTATTTCAGACCTAACATGGGTACCAAATTAGAATTGTTTTGTTTTTTTGTTCATTAGAATTATATCTACCAGGATTTCTTGGATGGTGATCTACATTAGCAGTAGCATGGAATATTGTCCATAGTATGGGGGTGGCAGGAGATGTGAAAATAAGTTCTGAGGGAAGTAAAACATAGGAGATCCGAAGAGTGAGGTATATAGGAGAGAGTTTACATGGTCAGTCCATAAAGTAGTTATGAGGATAGCACAACCTTTCTTGCTTGGTGATTAATGCAGTGTGTTAAATGTCCTTTGGTTCCGTATAATCCATTGGGACAAGATTGAAAAAAAGAATTTGTTGATTTTTAGTACAGCTGTTTCCAGAGGAAATAGGCCTTTGTAGCTATTTTTCTCGAGAACGGCCAACTTGAGGTGGTTTATAGGGACTTTCTTAGAAGAAAAAACTTTATTTCCTATTCTGTTTTCTTTGGAAGGTAATTTTAGGAAATTGGATTATTTTTGTCTAATGAATAATAAATCTAGGTTGCTTGTTTTGCTTGAGGTAAAACCATAGGAAATTTTAAGCTACAATCCAGTGGGTGCTTACCTGACAGTCAACAACAGCAAATTTGTTAGTGAACATATGCTGAATTTTACGGTCAAGCATTGTTCTCTCCTCAGATATTTTGAGACTATAATAAACAACTGGCTGTATTCTTACAAAACTGTTGCACGTCATAGTCTGTGAATAATGGCAAGCTTTAGTCTTGACTGTTACAATTGCGGTGGAATCAGAGGTCATGGCCTGATATATGGATGCATTCCTCATGCACATATAACCCTATATGTTACATATAACATACATATGTACAGTGCAGAAACCTCATCTTTAACCTCCTTCTCTTTAAATGTTTTCCTACTTTCATTGGAAGCATGAAATCAGTGTTCTAGGTCTCAAGTGATCAGCTAGCTGGTTTGAGATACATTGCTAGGAATCTCTACTTATGCAGCTGACAATGTTGATCAGATGGTCCCCTTTCCACATCCAAATTCAAGAACTGCATTATTTTATTCAACTCCTGGGTCTTTAACAAAATAACAGATTAGAAGGCCTCCAATCCACCCCTCTGAACAAGCAGAAGACCTTATATCATTGCAAATGGCAGTCCAGTCTTGTCTTAAAAACCTCCAGTGATGGAGCACCCATAACTTCTGAAGGCAAGCTATTCCACTGGTTAATGGTGCTCACTGTTAAAAAGTTTCTTCTTAATTCTAGGTTGCTTCTCTCCTTCATTAGTTTCTTGTCTTGCTTTCCGGTGCTTTGGAAAATAGATTGACCCCTCTTGTTTGTGGAATCCTTAAAATTAAATCTTAGTTTTCTTCATTAGATCTTTGTTAAAGGTAAAGGTTCCCCTCACACAAATGTGCTAGTCGTTCCTGACTCTAGGGAGCGGTGCTCAACTCCGTTTCCAAGCCAAAGAGCCAGCGCTGTCCGAAGACGTCTCTGTGGTCATGTGGCAGGCATGACTAAACGCTGAAAGCGCATGGAACGCTGTTACCTTCCCACCAAAGGTGGTCCCTATTTTTCTGTTTGCATTTTGACATGCTTTCAAACTGCTAGGTTGGCATAAGCTGGGACAAGTAACAGGAACTCACTCCATTATGCAGCGCTCAGGCTTTGAATCTTTGTTAATGTTTGTTAAATCCTTGAAGCTAAAAAACCTCCTTTCTATTAATTTATATGGATACTTATTACCAGTAAACAATTTGACACCAAGGTACCAAGAAATGAATGGAATAATTAGTGATTTCTATATTATGTAGACACTGGGAGAATGTCAAAGGGTCGCCGGTTAACTTCTCCTATTTGGCTCCATGTCCCTATTTTTTCAGTGAATAACTCCATTCTAATCAAAGCCATCCATTGCAGTGCGCAGGGGGAGAAATTGACATTATCATGCAAGCAACGCAAGTTACACACCTGCTTTTGATGTCCTGATGCACAATTGCACAATTGCATAGTTTATGCAGCAGTGCCCTGATGCTCATGATATTTTAATATCATTGACTCTTGTTATGGATGCTTGCGGCCTGGGGTATTGTGGTACTTCTTTGCAGCGAATCTTACATTCGGTCCTAAGACTGATCAACAAACCCAACATTTATGGGCATCATTGCAGTAGTCAAAATTCCAAATCAAAATAATATGTAAGTTGAAATCTTACAAGAACAAAAATGCAGATGTTGTAAAATCCCACTAGATCAGGGGTGTTAAACTTAGGTCGTCACGGCAACATCATGTGATGTATCATGACTTTCTCCTCCTTTGCTAAACAGGGCAGGGGTGGGGTAGCACATGATGCATCCTGCCTGCGGGCCACAAGTTTGACACCCCTGCACTAGATGAAGATCATTAAATATGTAATATTTTTAATATATATATAGATATTTAGATATGATAATTTTTAAAATGAGTTCATTAGTTGTCAGTTCTCACATGTAAGTATTCTCAGATTGCCACAGGTGAAAAATTGCAGCCTCCCAAAGCAAAAAACAAATGGTCAATCTTAATATCAGTTTATTTTTGGAGGAAGCAAGGAAATACTACATTTTAAACTTTCTTTTTGTGGGAATTTATCATTAAGATGCTCTGGTTTTACTGTCCAGTAGGTCTTGCTCAAAAGTGGAGTCTGCAATGTAACTAATATGTAATTATTTCCAAGCGACATCGTTCAGGCATAAATATGCCTGTTCATAATTCAATAGATTCCTTTTTATTTAAAATGAATTGCTGAAAGCAGATGCATTGTAATAGCGGAGACTTTAATAGCAACTTACATTTTGTAAATGAATAGAAATGAGATAAATGCGCCTGCCAAGGATGATGATGATGATGATGATGATAATAATAAACCTTTACTCTGAAAGACTCCAACATTTTTATAATGTCAATATGGAGAAAAGGTGAAAGGGGGAAAGAAGGTCATACCTAAACTTCTGCTGATGCAAAATTTGGCAGCCAGTTAATTGTACCCTACTTAGAACCCCGTTAGTCTAAAGCAGTATATAAATCACCCTGTCTGGTGCAGTTTTTAAAAATTGTCATCTCCCCCATCTCCCCTAAGAGATGACTGCTGATTTGCTGATTACATAAGGCAGGGGTGGGTTTCTACTGGTCTAACAACCGGTTCGGTGATTGCGCATGCACCAAACGACCGCCGCATGCACGTTGTATTCACACAAAACAGACCATTTCCTGCAGCTGAGGCACAGCAATCGGTGTAGCTGCACCAATCAGCTGGGTTTGAAAAGCAGGAAATAAAGGTCAGTATAGAGTTCGGGTGGGCAGGCGGGCCTAACTCGTTGCCGACTTGTCCGTAACCAAACCGGTTTGCCTGAGCCGGAAGAACGGAACTACCAGTTCGCCCGAACCAGGCAAAACCCACCCCTGACATAAGGCAAGGTTCTTCAAACTATGTTATTTTATTTTGTGACTTGAGACAATAGGCAGAATAGAAAGTTAGTTGAATACCACCATCTTTTTATTCCTAGAGCAGAATAACAGAGGTCTTCTAGTCCAACCCCCGGCTCAGTTTCAGATAAATGGTTGTCAGATCTTTTATTAAAAACCTCCAATGTTAGAGCACCCACAACTGAAGTAAGTCATTCCACTGATTAATCGTTTTCACTCTCGGGAAATTTCTCCTTAGTTTCTAGGTTGCTTCTTGATTAATTTCCACCCATTGCTTCTTGTCATCCTTTCAGCTGCTTTGGAAAATAAGTTGACCCTCTTTTCTTTGTAGCAGCCCCTCAAGTATTGCAACACTGCTATCATGTCACCCCAGTCCTTCTTTTAATTAAACTAGACATATCCAATTCCTGAAACCGTTCTTCATAGATTTTTGCCTCCAGTCCCCTAATCCCATGGACTTCAGTTCCCAAATTCTGGGAGTTGAAGCCCACACATCTTATGGTCACCAAGGTCAAGAAATACTGCTCTAGATTGTGTCTCTTTATTAGGAGTTTTGGTTTTGTTTTCCTAACGAACAAGTTACATGGTCTAAAAAAGTTTGCAAACCCTCAACGTAAAGATCCACCATGTTTGGAATGATTCTGGCAGGCCTGTGAAATCACCCCAGCCAGTTGTGGTTTCTTTGATAAACCATGGCTTAGTGCAGGGTTCTGCAAACACTCAAAGAGCCATTTGGACCCATTTCCCACAGAAAAGAAAACACCGGGAGCCAATAATTTAACAACTGGTAT
>JANHFR010005604.1:107586-117941 GCA_032468015.1 Mimophis mahfalensis
GACTTTAACATGTGTGGACTTCAACTTCCAGAGTTCCCCAATGAGTACGGTCAGCTGATGAATTCTGGAAATTGAAGTCAATTCATCTTAGAGTTTCCAGGTGAGAAAAGCACAGCTATACAGTAGATTATGAAAAAATAGTGTTTTGGAACACTATTGGCAGCTGCATGGCATCGTTAAAAGCTTGGTTGTTGTCGTCCTCAGAACTGTGCCACAGCTTTAGAACAACCCAACCCAACAAAAGCAGTCTTTTATTGTGAATGCCAGTATGGTGGGTGATAGTTAACCTACTGTTTTCCCAGTGTAGGAGCAAAACAGACACTGCATATTTTATATTTTGTAAGAACATACATGGTTCCCCTTCCTATCATGGATATTAGGCCAGACATATAGCAGCCATTTCAGAATTTTAATTGTAAAGAAATTGTAAACTTGCAAAATTAAACAAAAGTAATGGAAATCCCATAAACCTTCAGTCTTTATTTCTAAAAAATGAAAAAATTCAAATATGTGCAGTATGACTATTTCTTCTTTTAAAAGAAATATATTTATTTCCTAAAAAGAACCTTGGAAGATCTACCTTTGATACATGAATACTTTTATTATGTTTAATACATGAATACTTTTATTATGTTGTGAAGATTTAGTTCATAATGAAAGGCACTTATTTACTGTATGATACAGTCCATGACTAACAAAACTAATTCGGTAGCATGTCAGTAATACAAAATTTTTAATTATATAAGTATCTAATGTTTAAAGCAATTAAATATAGATCACAATCTCTTTTGCATCCCCAATATTCTGGCTCTTTTAAACTTCAAGGAAGAATAACACCATGAAATGGGAACAAATGCCAAGCAAGCAAGCAACCAAATCACATTTAAGAAAGTAATGCATAATACACCGAGAGCAGCAAAAAGCACGGGTGTATGTCATATAGCATATATTGAGGCAGACTATTTTCCCCAAGTTTTGAATGAGGCCCTAAACTTTAGAAAGGGGAATCTTCCTAAGGCAAAATACAAGATTTGCATTTATTAATTGGAATGATAAAGATATAATCACCCTACATGTAGACACACCGGAATGGTTCTAGTCAATCTTCTGATGATTCAAGTGATGTTTTTCTCTTCTTAAGTAGGCTTTTATATGTTCTGTTTCCACATGAAGGGTATAAATATTTTGGTCCCCACCTCATAAAAGATCCCATTGGGTGAACTGCAGCCAGTGAGTGTACATAAACCAAAACAAGTAGCTGAAACCTATTAATGTCATTAAATGGACTGTTTCTATTCTACAGAACTCAGACTAAAACTATGCAAAAGGATTGTTATTGTTATTATTTTAGTAATCATAGAATTATTATGCTGCTTAATTCTTTCCCTCCTGGCCTCTTTTCCGTTAAAAGCTGCAAAGGAGCAGCATGTGTTTCACTGGCAATGGGGAACCCCTAATTTCTAAATACCACCACATAAACACATATTTTAGAACTTTAAAGAACACGGGAAATGTAAATAAACGTTTGTGAGCCTATGTATACACTCTAGGAAGGTTCAATTGCATCCATTTCAAATTAGAAGCTGATTCATTCAAATCTATCTCCTTTCAGATTCCTGGGAGTATGGGTTATACCTCAGGACTGCAACAACTGCCCTGGGTTCCCCTACATGTCAAACTCCTGTTGTCTTTGAACTATAGATTCCGCAGCTGGCTGGGAAATCTAAGAATTAAAATTAAAACACTTCTAGAAGGCTGTTTCATAATATAGCTTGATGCTTTATATTCAGCACTGTACCTACTCTCTTCTACAATAGAATGTGTGTTTGCCCAATTAAAACTACCCCTATCCTTGGCAATTTAAGTGTATATTAGATTGTATACATGTATGGGTGGAGAGGTCCTTGCACAGGTATGTGCAACCTATCTCTTGCATCTCAAAATCAACATAGTTCACTGCAAACTGTTTCTATTTGAGAAAAAAATCCCACTGTGAAAATGATAACAGTAAAATCCTGTATTCACTGTTCCGTAACGTGAAATAGAAAACTGGTACTTGGGCCTTAAAGAAAGATTAACCCCCACCCATATCATCCAGCGAGCAGTGCCAGAGGTTCCACAGATGCCTGGATCGAACCCCTGTGGCCATTTACTTATTCACTAGACATCCCCTCGTGATAGCAACTGAAGCAATGGAGAATGAGGCCAACACTGATGGATGCATGGAGAGGACCGATGGCACAGGCGAAATGCTCTCTGCTGAGACAGGCCTCCATGAGAGCTCTGGCCCTTCTGCACCAAGGATCATTGCAAGCAGCAGGAGCGGGGAGAAGGCGATGAAGAGGATGGGATGGAGGCGGTAGGTGATGGAGAGATGTGCTCAGGGAGGCTGCTAACTGCTCTGCTGAGCTGGGTCGTACCGTCCTCTGCGAATGTTCCTTTGCAAGCCGAAGAGAGAAAAGGAAAGAGAGAGGGGGGAGCAGGGGTTAGCAGATAACTTCAGCTGTACATCTTGGCCTGACTGCCTCCAGTCTTCGTGCCACATGCTATGGGTTGGTAATGCAAACTAGCCTAACATGCAATTTCTTCTTACCATCCAGGACAACTTTTGTGCAGAGTTCCAATTACCATCATCCTTGGAGAACTCCATTAGATCACGTAGCTCCTGTCAGAACTTAAAGGGAGGCTGGAAATATCGCAAAGAAGAGCACCTTCATTTCACTCTCCCCTGCAGCACCTTCTCCAAGGCAAGTGGGCCTCGCGTTCTTAGTCTGTGTTAGCCTGCGTTTCTTCTGGAAACACTTCATGTCAGTGTTGTTTGCTTGCATTAAAGAAAGTTTACTTGTAATTGCACACCAAGAATACCACACGTAGAACTAGAAGGAATGTAGAAGAAGCTGCCAGGGAAACGGGATTTTCTGCAGGGCAGAGGTCCTCCATTTTCCTATCCTTCCATTAAGTTCCCTCTGCTATTTTTCGTTCCTTGTATCACCTTTCCCAACAGAGGGTAAAAATAAACCAGTGATGAAAGAACTCAAATTTTGCAACCAAAACAACATTCCAAATGCCTGGGGGTCATGTGACTGGGGAAGCAAGAAAAGTTGCTTGTGATTCCAGAATTGTTACAGACCTCAGAAACCATAGTGATTATTTTGTCTTCGCTACAAATTGAAGGTGCTTTCCTCATCTTCATTCCTCAAACATCTCCTTCCTTCCAGCCTCCCAAACAGTGGTGCTGCAGTATTTATATTCTCACCACCACCCGCAGTGCAATAGTGCAAACAGACAAACCCATACAAACATGTCATATCAGCAATAAACCCTGCAGGGAAGCCAGAGATCTTGGGTGGGGGGTCCAAGTGGGATACAGTTAACTTTATACGATGTACCTCAAGCTTTTGCTATGAGCAGAGTACCCAAAGCAGCTTCTCTCACTTCTTATGGATATATATATCTCGATATATTGGATGACTCTCATATCATCCCCTACCAATAAGCTGAAAATAGTGGAAGTGTAGTTTATTAACAATGGATTTTACAAAGCTGCTTTGGGGGATGGAATATCTGTTCAAGGAGTGCTGTTCCCCACTCCACCTCCATGCCAATGTCCCCATCACTACCAGTATCTGATTCATGCAGCCCCAGGTCAGGCGCTCCTTCTTTCATGCAAGAGTCAATCCATGCAAAACGTAACAGGAAGCCTGGTGTGGATCAGAGAGGAACAACAGCTACCCCCAGTTGGTCTGCAGGTCCCTCCACTTCTGTCCTATCCCTGCTTCTCTTTTCCCAGTATGAATTTCTCTTGCCAAATACGGTAGTTCTTCCCCTCACTAAGCCAACAGTATTAACCAAATTTCATGAACTGAAAAACAAATGGCACTTTTACCCAAGGCAAAAACAAAACAAAACAAAACAACAACAACAAAACCCAATTATACATACAACAAGAATAGAAAAGGTTCTGGCTGAACTTTCATAAACCAGCAATATTAATATCTAGGAAATTGATGGGGGGCAGGGGTGGCGGAGAGAAGTACTGAGAACACTTTGTAGTCCCCTTCCAGTTATTACTTCTCTTATAACGTTCAAGATGAGAAGAAAGAGAAATTCTGCTTTAGCTGTTGTGGAACCAGCAAGCTAGCATTTTAAGAGGAGAAGAAATTGTATGACAAAATTACAACAATATCAGCCAATCCTTGCGAGTAGATCACTATGAAATTCTTCCAGTTCTGTTTACTTTTTGTTCCAATATAACAGGGGTGTCAAACTCAATTTCACTGAAGGTCCATCAGGACTGTGCAGCCCTCTGCCAGCAAATATGGAGCTTGGGGGGCAGGGGACCACGTGTGCCCCCCCCCCCGAGCTCTGTTTTCACCGGCAGAGGACTGCAGGAATCCATCACAGCCAAAAACAGAGCCTGAGAAGGCCATGAGTGGCCCTCCTGACTTCCACTTCCACGTGTGGCCCTCCTGACTTTCCACTCCTGACTTCAACTTTCCACTTCCACGGGAAGAGGCACTGCGGGCTAATCTTTGCTATTTCCAGGTCAGCCTCGTGGGCCAAATCTGGCCCATGGCCTTGAGTTTGACACCCCTGCAATCAGTGGTGAGATTCAAATTTTTTTAATACCAGTTCTGTGGGTGTGGCTTAGTGGGCGTGGGTATGCTATCGGCCAATCAGAGGTGGTATTTGCCAATTCTCCGAACCAGTCAAAATTATTGCCACCAGTTCTCCAGCACGTGTCAGAACTGGCTGAATACCACCACTGCCTGCAATATAACATCTTGTGATCATAAATGAAATATACCACATTTAAGGGGGGGGGGACCATTCTTCTATTTTCCACACTTCTATCCTCAGATAGGACTTTCACCACAAGAAGGGGTGGCTTTGGTTTGCCTCGAAATACAACTAAATATTAGTCTGTCCCCATAATACTGTACACCTGTCTCTCTTCACCTTTTTCAGACCTATAGCTCAACTTGTCACATTTTCCTACAACAGCCAATTCTTATTTAGCTGAAATAAATTCTGATTATTTACCAACATCTTACTTGCATGATGACCAACATCTTATTTGCATACATCTTCATTTGCCACCCCTCTCTATCCACGGATGGTTCCTTCCAGTGATTCTTAATACCAGCTTCAACTTAAATGCAGTAAAGATTCAAACCATCATTCAAGCCTGCTCCGTGTTTTCAGTCCAGGCATGTAGTCAGACATAGCTAGCTCAAGAATATCCATGCTTTTGCTGTACTATCATAAGAAAGTTTTGCATCATGGAAACAAGCTTGCAAATACCATTTTTGTTGCATGACACCCTTAGGACAGGTAGTCCTTGACTTACAACTATAATTGAGTCTGGAATTTCAGCCAAAAGTCATTGCATTAGTAACTCGAGGCATTATATGACCAGATCTGATTTTTGCTACTCTTTTTGTATATGTCATTAAGTGAATGCTGCAGTCATTAAGCAAATCCATTTTCCTCAATTGGCATTTTTTTTTGCTGGAAACTAGAACTAAGTGTCAGAAACCAGCAATCATCATCATCATCATCATCATCATCATCATCATCATCATCATCATCATCTCGGGAATTGTGGTCATGTGATTGTGGGATGGTGCAAACAAATACAAAGGTAAACTAATTGTCGTGCACTAAAAACTGCAATCACATGACCGTGGGAATGAGTGCAGCTTTGTAACTTTAAAATGGGTTGTAAGTAGCTCTGGGAAAGCCTATTGTAACTTCAAATGGTCCTGAAGTGAACAATTGTAAGTTAAGGACTACTTGTGGAATACTTATATGACTCCACCCTGAAGAGGATCCTCCCCTTCAGCCCAAAACTAAGTTGGGGATGGATGGACCATATCTTGGCTCAAGTCCCCTTCCCCCCCCATAAATTGCACTGCAAAAGGCACCTGTCATACATGCAACAGAGAGGAAGCCCTCAAGGCAATCTAGCCCAAGGGCACAGAGATTTGAGAAGCACAATATGTGCATATTGACGCTGCTTACTTAAATCCCCATCCGGTGCCACCAAGAACGATAGCAGCCACCAAGATGGCTCCAGCAATGGAGCCAATAATGATGTTGGTACCACTGGGACCTGTGTAGACAGAGGGGACAAAAAAAAAATGAACTGTGTTACAATTACGTGCATCATCTTGATATACATGTACAATGGGCAGAACCTAGCCATACAACAGGAATATTTCAATAATTACAATAAGAACATACAATATAAAACTTCTGGAAATCAGAAAAAAAGGATTTGTCTTTAAATAGGAAAATAGAAACAGGTGACTATTAGAACAGTTTCCAAGAAGTAAAGAAAGAGGGCGAAAAGCCACAATTGAAGCCACATCATTCACCTTGTATATTGCAAAGTTTCTCCAGTCCTGGAAGATTCTTGCATTCCTTACTCCTTTTCTCAGAAAAATCAGGAAATATCAGGACAGATAAAGTACATGGAGGATTTGATCCAAAATGGAAAATGGCTGAAGGGCTTTCAGATAGAGTAAGGTTTCTGCAAGAAACCTTTCTGATTACTTGAGTTTTCTGGCTGTCTGCAAAGTAGTTTCTTCCCACAAACTTACCCTTGTATTTTTCTGTTTCCCCAGTAGGCTTAGGCTCTGGGATAGGATCATAGACACTGCAGTCTTTTCCCGTCCAGTCTGAGTAGCAGATGCACTGGCCCTCATTGCTGCAGACCTGTAATTAAGCAAGATGCTTTTCACAGGGCTCCTGAAACCCATCCCAGTGACCTTTTTCCAGAAATTTGTTACGCGTTTACTTGAGCTATGTTTCTTTCTTCAGTGGCTACCATTACAAAATGAGTTGACAAAAACGAAGCTTTTGAGAGAAAAGTAGAAATTCCCACAATGCACCAAAAATAATTCTACATTGTTTAATAATGCTGAAGAATGCCTGTTCCTCAATGCCATCGTTTTTTTTCTCCTTTTGGTTGGCATCCCATAATACTATAGGTAGGTCACATTAACCACATGTAATTATTAAACCACAATCAGCTTTTTCTACAACCCATCATTACTTGCCAACTTGTGCAAGATGGTGGGCTAACAAATTTTAAAAATAAATATACTTCAGGAATATTTTAGGCATGCTCCTATTCAGTATTTAAATTATTTAGTACTTAGTTAGTATTTAGAATGTCCTATCTTTAGTATTTAATCCACAACAAAATAAAGCCAAGGAAAAAGTGCAGATGGCACAATATTGGCATTTATAGATCGCACTTGGCAAAAGGACACATTTCTTTCTCTTTTTTGCATTATTATATAATGGAAACAGAAAAACACAACTTTTTTATTTAGAATGTTTACCCCATGGTCAAAGCAGATCTGGCCACCCCAGCTGCCTGGGCAGATACTGAAGTTAAAGGCAGAGATGGGAAGGCATTTGTGATCAAGACACAACATGTTGGGCCCACAGGGTGTCCCGTCTTCTACGTAGCTCAGATCTGTGCCATCCACCAGTTGCACATGGCCACCCCTGGGTGGGGGGAAAAAAAGCTCCATTGAGTGAAGGAATAGTTCAATGCCCTTTAAAATCTCTTTGTTCGCGTTGACAATGGTGACAAGTTTGAGGAAGAAAGGAGAGCAGGCTACCCTTCCTTATATTCCATTACGTTATATCCCTGTGATTCTGTGCCTTCAGGACTGTGGCTGGCAGGCAGATGTTCCCCAAAATTATCTGCAAACTTATTCTATGGTGGGAGTGGATCAATCTGCAGCCCAGAACATTCCTATTTTCATCTCTCCAATTCTTCAGCAAGTTGGCATGAATGAAGAAGCGGATCTTAAGAGTGCAAGACTTACCGGCAATCAATGTATCTCTTCTGGTGATAGAATGTCATTGTTGTGATCTCGCCTAGTAGTTCACCAATACGTGGGGATCCTGTCGCATTGGCACAGAGAAGATAGCCACACAATACATCCCTAATTGGAACGGGAGGAGAGAAACATGACATACTTTTAAAAAGACTGGCTTCTGTCTCAACTTTTTGGTCGTGGCATTCTAGTGACTTCCCTCTGTGTGGTTTGATTCAGCACACTATGGGAACGGAAATTATGGGGAAAGGAGAAATCTCAGATTACTCACTGCTTGATACAGGGCACCCAGCGGTTCCCCTCATGCCCACAGTTCCCACGCTCAGTGCCTTCAACATTGAGCTTCTCGTAGCAAAACCTTTCAGCTGAAGCTTGATTTTCAGGAAGAAAAGTGAGAAAGAGAATAAGAGCAAGCCAAAGAGCATAATAACCATGGATCTCACATATTAAATACTGAAGAATATTCTATATTTGACAATGAAGAGAATAAATTCTGTCCCTAGGTCAGCAGTGATGGCGGTGCTTGGAGAAGCTTAGGAAGGAACTCAGTTAATTAAATAATTTCTTTACTATACATCTGGAAGTCTCCTACTGACCTAGCTTTTGATGCATAATGTTTGGCCAACTCCAAAAATGCTTAAGATTTTTAAAGTGCTATTTTCAAGTAAAAGTTTTCCATCCTTAAAAAGGGAAATGTGCAAATAATGCCAAGGGGAAAAAATTAGAATGTTCAAGCTATGCTTTGTGCAGACATGATCTATGGGGCTTTGTATTAACATTTAAGGGTTTACACTTTCAGAATTGAATTATTTCCTTTGTTGGAATTATTTATAAGGTTCATTTTGCTATCTAAGGTGAAAACATTTTACTTTTTATTGAGCTTCAAACCTCCCCAAGTCTTTGCAGTTTGAAAGAACAAGTAAAAACTGCTTCAGTAAATAATGGACATTTATGGTGCCAAATCAGTAAATAATGGACATTTATGGTGCCAAATGTATATAAAATACATTTATGGTGCCAAATCAAGTTTCGATCTTTCTCTCCTAATTTGCACTATGAAGACATCATTTTAGCAACAGCCAGAAAAAAAGAGGCTGGACTGTCTGGAATCATGAACCAATTGGGGTGGATAAGAAGGCAAAAACCATGTGGATGGTTTTTATTTTATCTCTTTTTCCCTCCCATCTTTTTCTTCTTCTTCTCTTCTGTTGTTTTTCGGTTCATGGTACGTACCCTCTTCAGTTTAAACCCGTCTTCAACATTTCCAGAGTCTGTAACTGCTATATTTTATTCACTCTGTTATAATCTGAAACCTCCAGATACTGTAGGTTAAAACTAGTTTCTGTCCTCTCCTGATAAATTGTAGGGATTGGTATCCAACTCATCTGGAAGCTACTGGGTTCTGGAAGAAGCCTTATCAAGGCAAAGTTGATCTCACTGAAATAAACGCATATTCTTCCCCTGCATTTTCCAGTCCTTTCCCTTATATTCATGGGTGTTTTAAATTAGATCACTGCTGCAAAAGAAATTTCAGTTTTCTATAACATGATGTTAAATATGGTGAATACACAAATAGTCAAATTCATTTGTTTTCTTGGCCATTGGATTTAAATTTCTGTTTGTAGTTGAAACGTTTGACCGAAGTTGAAATAAGCGAACTGAATAATGGTAAATATCTCTGGCGCAGGCAAATAACAGGGCTAGGATCTTGCAAGATTACAGTTCAGTTGGGAATTTCTGTGTTAATTTAGAATAAAGCAACAGTGCACAGCAGTGCCAATTTCAATTAGTAGCCAAATTGAGAGACTCAAATTGTTAGCTTAGAATGAAGTCCATTGGCATTATATCTACAGCTGTGGCATGGTTATGGACTTTTTTTAAATTTTATTTCTAATGAATTGCTTCCATAAGATTCATTAAGCAGTAGGGAAGATTTAGGGTCTTTTCTCTTGTGTAACTGCAGTACAAATAAGCTCTGACAACTTTGTTATTGCTTTGTCATCATGACAGGGTCTTCATTTGATCCCGGTTCCTATTTCAGGCAACATTCAATTTTCTTTAACAGTTCTGTATTTAAGCTGTGCTTTCCATCATATCCTGATTTATTTATTTTTTGCCACATATACATATGTCATACCTCACCAATCTCTTCCTTATGGACACAACCAGGTGATCTTTAATGTGTGGAATCAATCAAGTTTCTATTGGTCACTTTAGGAACATGCACATATAACACATGCACACATGCACAAAATCCCCCTTCACGGACACTGTCCTCCATGGGTATTCTGGTCTAGGCAGTTAAGTCAGTATCTTTTGGACCACCCTCTTTTCCTGTAACTACTAGGTGCAAAAGTACAAAATAGATTTTAATACACTCAAATAAGTGATAAGTAGAATTCCATTGTAAGGGAAATTACGTTGTTCCCGCAAGGGGACAATGACAATAAAGATTCTATCTATCTATCTATCTATCTATCTATCTATCTATCTATC
>JANHFR010005608.1:16482-29257 GCA_032468015.1 Mimophis mahfalensis
ACTCCCAGAATTCCTCTTCCAGTCATCTGACCTAACATGACTGGAAGAGGAATGCTGGGAGTTGAAGTCCATAAGTCATAAAAGAGCCAAGTTTGTCTACCCCTGGTATAGTCAATGAAACCAGATAAATTACATTAATTATTGCACTTAATTGCTGATCTTTTTAAAGTTACTCAACTACTCAAATTGTCAATCAACATATAAAAGCAATTCAAAATAAGTTTCTAAATGCTTAGAAAAACATTCAGTGCTTATGACTACAGAAAGTACTTCAAACATTTGGTATAGTAACAATTTTGGAAAGGTAACAGATGCATCTGAACTTTTTTTTCATGTTTTATTTATTTTATTTGGGTAACATATAAAAATTTGATTTCAATCAACCAGTGTGTTGTCTGGGTACTATTGGTTTTAGGCAGTCATAATCAAAGCGTTTACAACAGTATCCATCACAATAACATTAATACTATAATAACAATAATATTTAGCTTATCTACTTTAACAAATCCCCATTTAGATATTTATCCTTTTTACATCCCCATATTTCTAACTTCAGTTTTTATTATCTAACCATTGATAAAATAGGACCCATATCAAAAAATATTCAGTTTCTTCTTTGTCCTTAATAGTAAGTGTTAGTCTATCCATTTCTGCGCATTCTAATATTTTCTTAATTACACCCTCATCTGTCTCATCATACTTCCATTGTTGTGCAAATACAATTCTGGCTGCAATTAGTATATGTAAAATCAAATATATAGTCCCCTTGTCTTATTTTTCTGGCAGAATGCCCAATAAAAATATTTCTGGTTATGTTTTTGTTTTTTGTTTTTTTTTACATTTTTAGCCCATCTTGTTGGTGCAAAATGCCATCTATAGACCATTTTATGGAAATGTTCTTTACATGCAGCTGACATAGTCAATTTAACATTTCTATTTCACAATTTCTGTCATTTATCCAGTTCTATTGCATAGCCAAAACTTTTTAGCCCAAGCTATCATTGTCTCCTTTACTGCTCACTTTCACGTTTAATACTTAATTAGTAACAACATATTTTCTTTATCAGTTTTTCATCTGTTCCCGTTAATATCTGGTCCACTTCTGTTGATTCTTTATTAAAATCATACATTTTAGCATCTTTCTAACATTGAGAATGTACCTGCATTTGTGGCCACCATGCAATGCCCATCCCCTGACTTCCTGCTTGGTTTTTAATTCTTCTTTTTCATTCAGAATATCTTTATACCATACATTTTTTCCCATATTAATAACATTAAGATGTATCAATGTTTCCACTGTGGAAAGCCAGACTGGTATTTTCAAATAGTGTTATTCTTTTATTTTAACAATGCATTTCTAACATAATGCCTTTGAAAGTAACTATTTATCTTATTCTTCCCATACCATAAAAAAGCATGCCAACCTAGTTGAAGTTCATGTCCTTCTAAAGTTAGTAGTCTTTTGTGCCTCAAATTAATCTATTCTTTCACCCATGTAAGTACTGAAGCCTGATAGTATAATTCCCAATCTGGCAACCTAAAGCCCCCTTTTTTGGAGTCTTGCAACATTTTCAAACCTATTCTTGATTTTTTGCTCAAGCAAATATAGCTTAATATTATTTTATTTAGTTCTTCAACTTTATTTATTTATGTATGTATGTATGTATGTATTTATTTATTATTGGATTTCTATACCGCCCTTTTCCCTGAGGACTCAGGGTGGTGTACAGAGCATTAAAACACATGATACAAAAATTAAAACTGAATTAAATGAAACACACCCTCACATACAATCTAAAACTACAATCTAAAACTGAAATTCTCTCATTCAGTCCAGGCCGGCAGATTTAAAAAGCCAAATTTTCAGTTCCTTCTGAAAGGTGCGAAGATTAGGAGCCAACCACAGATCCACCGGCAGTTGATTCCATAGGGCGGGCGCCCCCACAGAAAACGCCCTTCCCCTGGAAGCCGCCCGACACTCCCCCACTGGCGGCACCCGAAAGAGACCCTCCCTATGGGCGGGAACTGAATGGTGGGAAGATGATAACGGCAGCAGGTGACCCCTCAAATACTCCGGTCCCAAGCCATTCGGGGCTTTATAGGTCATCACCAGCACCTTGAATTTCACATGGAGGGCAACCGGAAGCCAATGCAGCTTGCAGAGTAGAGGTGTTACATGGGAGTATCAGGAAGCTCCCATCACAACTCGCGCGGCCGCATTCTGCACCAGTTGAAGCCTCCGCGTGGTCCCCAAGGGCAGCCCCATGTACAGCGTGTTGCAGTAGTCGAGCCGGGAGGTTACCAGTGCATGAGTGACTGTGCGTAGGGCATCTCGGTCCAGATAGGGGCGCAACTGTCACACCAGGCGAACCTGTGCGAAAGCCCCCCTGGTGACGGTCCCCACATGATCTTCCAATGTGAGTCCTGAATCGAGGAGGACCCCCAAGTTGTGTGCCCTGTCTATAGGAGGTAACACCTCACCTCCTATAAAGATGGAATTGAATGGATATCCCGAGATGCCAATTTTATTGGAATTGTTTGGAATATAATAATCTTGGTAAAATATTCATTTTTATAGCAGCTATTCTTCCTGTTAATGACAAATGCAGATCTTTCCATTTCTCCAAACCTAGTTTAATATGTTGCATCAGTTTCATATAATTATCCTCTTTAATCGTTGCACATTTTGCTGTTAGTTGTATCCCTAGGTATTTTTTTTTTTTATTTCCACTCCTTTTATTTCTTTTATTTCTTTCTTAATCTTGTCTAATATTTCTGGCTAACACTTCCAAAGTCAGTATAAATAGGAAAGGGGACAGTGGACATCTGAACATTAACATTCATGCTACGCCAGGTCTAGATTCTAATTGAAAAACACATTTTTTAAATAATGAAAAAACCCACTGGTGCCTGCAATTGTACATACTGAAATTTTCAGATCACATCTATTCTGAAAAATAATGGCATATTCAATTTCAAGCCAGGAGACTTCTGCAAAGAATTTTTAATGATTTTTTAAAAACTCCTAACCAATATCCCAAACTTTATAAAGGAAATGAATGAAGCAGTAACCCTGGTGGAAAACTTGAACAATTATGAGTTGGTATAATTCACAAAAGTTCTCTTGAAATTTGTTAAGTTTGAGCAATAGGATTCCTGACTTACAATTGGTTGCTTAGCAACTATTCAAAGTTACACCCTATCTATAAGAGAGGACTTACAATCTGGATCTGAAGATCCAACGGTTGCCCCCCGTGTGATCATAAGATTGCACTTTGGGGGCTTGGCAGCACGGATATTTGGAGTACTGCATGATCGTGTGAGCATGTTTTACAACAGTTTTGCTGAAAACTGGTAGTTTACTTCCAGTTTTCTGCAAAACTATGCCTATAGTGAACCATTAGTCTGCTTAACAATCACAGTGTTTGCTTAAGACATTTGCTTAAAAACTGCCACCCAAAAATGTCATAAAATTGGAAGTACCTGTCATTTATGACCATCATGACTTACAGCCATAATGGGACAGCTCCATTATAGTTATAATTTGAAGACTACCTTTTGTGCACATCTTATGAAACAGAACAAGTTGGAAACTAGTGGCGCAATTGTTAGAATAAAGTACTGCAGGCTACCTTTGCTCACTGCTGGCTGCCAGGAATTCAGTCCTAACCAGCTCAAGGTTGACTCAGCCTTCCACCCTTCCAAGATTGGTAAAGTGAGGACCCAGATTGTTGGGGGCAAGAAGCTGACTCTGTAAACCACTTAGAAAGGGCTGTAAAGCACTGTGAAGTGGTATATAAATCTTAACACTAATGCTATTGCTATTCTGTGTTTATCCTTACCAGTATCAGTTCGTTCCTCTGCTACTTCTTCTGAATTATTCAGCCCTGGCTTGTTTGGTGGGATGGAGTTTGAAGTCCTTCTTGTCACCCAGAATCCTGCAGGAGCTGGAACTATAGGAGCTGGGTTGCCCTGATTCTGAGACACAAGTCAGATTATTTATTAGCATAGCCTTCACTTTATTGCAAATATGCAGCACAGTTTCAGCATTTCCTCCTAACCCTAACAGTTATGCGCGCTGGACTTCAATCGATATTAGATGCTCTAAAATATACTGCATGTTTCTAAAAAGAAGTTTATGAAAAAGCTTGCTAGTCTTTCCAAATTTGGATGAGAAAAAAATGTTTATTAATAATTAGAGCTTTCAGAATCTCTTTTTAAAAATTACTGTATAGAGAAGGGCAGAAAGGGCAAACACAAGCATTAAAAAATATTCACATACAAAAGCCTCATTTTCAGGTTTCTGACATAAGCAGGAAATATTTTGTTTTGGCATTTTTGAAATCCTTAAATTCAATTTTATGGCAGCAGAAGTTGCCCTGAGGGTTTTATTATTTTTCTCAGAATAAGACCTGCCAACACGCATTTATACCTTTGAAAGATACTGTTAAGTTAGCAATTCTGTTCCCTTTTTATAATTAAACCTTTTAAACAATTTTGTTGTGCACTGCTCTATTAATAAATTTTAGTCCCATGAACAAAATTGAGAGCCTGAGGCTTTGCAATTATATTTCATCTATGTAGATTGATCTTTTCCCATAATGAAGATTTAACCAAACTTGATTATTTTTCCTAATAGCCTGCTACATTAATTCCAGGCCATTTAAGCTAATCCCAGGGGTCACAACACCTGGCAACTTTAAGACTTGTGAACTTTCCCCTCGTGGTCTTGTCCACCCTATCCTGCTGCCTACCTGTAAAAGATTTGCTCTGGCATTTTTCAAATTAACTCAACTCAGCTCAAGGACTTACGGGTAAAGCAGGAAAATTTGCATCATCCTCTTCTTCAATCTCATAGAAAGTCATGGGTTCTTCTACACCTTGAGGTTCCTCCCCATTCTCAGGTGAAAATCCATACTGGCACTCTTTATTCACACATTGCATCTGTCGGCGACTACGGCTGTACGAACTTCCAGAATGATCAATAGGTTAAAATGTCACCATCACCACCACCACCACCACCGTATATTCCAAGTCTAAAACATTCGGAAGAAAATGCCTACAGCTGCAACTACAGGACCAATGGACATTTGTGCCCAACTGTTACCAGACTGGCACTTTGGGCAGTACAGGTTCATGTATCACGGCACTGGCCTGCTGCATCAACCAAGCAATAGTTTGGAATCTGAAACAGCAGGGATCTTGGGCTTCTTTGAAAGATGTCTTGGCTAGAAACAGTTTAACGTTGCTTCAATGATACAGGAAGTTGCATCCCTGAAACTGAAAAGCTTAGAGGAACTAGGGCAACAGTAGAAAAGTATTTTACAGGTAGGAACTTCATAAGTCACATCCCATGCATATAAAGGTTGTCGTGAAACCTAGTTAGGGAAATAATTTTGTTTCACAGTGGTTGGAGAAAGTTAATCTACCTCAGTACAGGTAGACCCCGACTTATGGCCACAATCAATGTTAAGTGAGAAATTTGTTAAGTGAGCTTTGCCCCATTTTACGACTTTTCTCGCCACATTTGTTAAGTGAATCACTGCAGTTGTTAAATTAGTAACACAGTTGTTAAGTGGATCTGGTTTCCCCATTAATTTTGCTTGTTGGAAGGTCCCAAAAGGAAATCACATTACCTCGGGACACTGCAACTGTCACAAATGTGGGTCAGTTGTCAAGTAACCGAATGTAAATCACATGACCATGGGGATGCAGCACAATGGTCATAAGTGTGAAAAAATGGTCATCAGTCACTTTTTTCAGCGCCTTTATAACTTCAAACGGTCACTAAACAAACTGTTTTAAGTCCAGGACTATCTGTATAATGTAGGTTCAAACAATTCTCCCAGTGCTATCTTTTCACCAAGAGAAAATCTGAAGTCTGAAGACAGCTGACCCCAAACGATAGCTGAGGAATAACACTGACCGCCTAGTGTATTGGATTAAAACAATAGGGTTACAGTTACTTACCGCGATCTATACGAGAAGTTATCATAGCTCTGATAACAACTCTTTCCTGGACTAGGATAAAATGCTATTTCTGGCCCAGTGTTGTTGTTCCTGTTTATAAATCGGGCAGATCCCCTACATTTCAAAGGATAAAAAAGCAAAGTAACTACGAATTTAGAAGCCTCAAGGTGGACTCTTACCTAACCCCATTCAAAAATCTCTGTAAGCATGTCTGTGAATGAAGAAGCTGCAAAGCAGTTCAAGCTCAGCTATCGTTTGGCGTTGTGCAAATGTATGCAAATTGGGCAGGGTCCTGCCTTTCTCTTCCATCCACACGTTACTTTTTAATCGCATGTCCCAAATGTGCTTTTTCACGAGGCAACTGGACTTTCTTTTCCCTTGAAGACCTTTCGCTTCTCATCCAAGAAGCTTCTTCAGTTCTGGAGAAGTGAACTGAAGAACTGAATGAGAAATGAAATGTCTTCAAGGGAGAACAAAGCCCAGTTGCCTTTTGATAAAGCACTTTTGGAACAATCAGGACTTGGATGACTGAGAATCTCCATAGACATTTTTAATTGGATGTCAACTATACTAAGTCTCATTTAAGTAAAAGTCAAGAACAGCTTCAAGTCCACCTTGACTGCTGATGACTTGGTAAGACAACCATCCACAGACATGGACGGTGTAGAAATTTAATAAAGAAATATGGCTTTCTTGGCAGCAACACAGAAAGTATTTGCTGGTGTTGCGGCCTTTGATGTCTTTTCATCTCTCCAATTCGGTTTGCAGCTCTGGGTTTTCCTAGATGACTCAATTATGTACGTTTCTGGGTTTATGAGTCCATTAAAGAACATTGGGTACTAGCCCTATGAAGATCATATTAGTTGGGCAGGAGAAGAGAATGAGAGCATTTTATTGTCATTATTACTTTAAACTAAAAGTTCTTCCAGTTTGGACATAGCATTAGTTTAAAGAACACAGGTTTGGAAGAAGGGAGTGTATGAACCCAAATCACAAATGAATCAGATGTTGAAATTATAATTTAGTGGGCTAGCAAATTCTCTCTCAAATTTAATCGCCCTTCTGTTCACCACTACAGGTAGTTCTCGCTTAACAATAGTAATTGGGACGAGGATTGGTTGCAATGTGGGACATCACATGATTATGGGGAGGCTAAGATGGATAGAACTTCAAGGACAGGCCATAAGCCTTTTTATTCAGCACCGTCATAACTTGTTTGATAATCTAATGGCCATTAACCAAATACAGGTAGTCCTTGGCTTATGATCACAATTGAGCCCCAAATTTCTGTTGTTAAATGAGGCATTTGTTAAATGAGTTTTGCCCTATTTTACTACTTTTCTTGCCACCATTGTTAAGTGAATCACTGCAGCTGTTAAGATGGTAACCTGGTTGTTAAGTGAATCTGGCTTCCCTGTTGATTTTGCTTGTCAGAAGGTCATAAAGGGAGATCACGTCCGTAAATATGAACCAGTTGCCAAGTATCTGAATTTTGATCACATAATCATGGGAAGGCTGCCAAGGTCATAACAGCGAAAAACAGTCATTTTTTCAGTGTCATTGTAACTTTGAATGTTCACTAAATGAACTGTTATAAGTTGAGGACTACCTGGACTACCTCTAGGTACATTTCAGCTAAAATATTCCTTTCTAACATGCAAATGAAGCGTGTGAGAATAAAGGCTGCAGAAACAGGGAATAGCAAACAGTAGCTCCGTGGACACTATTATGTTCAAATCAGTGTGATGCTTATGGCTGAAATCAGCAGTGAAACCATCTCTGAACTGCCTATCAGTCAAATGGGTAGGAGAGATTACAAGTCTTTTTACCTCGACATTCCATATCCCTGGCCAGTTCTCTGCGAATGGTAATGATCGTCTGGATTTATATGTCCATTTTGGGAGCAGTGGACCAAAGACGAGCGATCTGACGTGATGTTGTGCTGCAGGCGGGGTGGCAGGACAGGGTGGCCCCTGCTGTAAGCCACAGTCATGTAGACTTCCTTTCCATGCACTTTCTTGAACAGTTTCTTCCGTGTTTTCATGTCCAGGTCTGGAAGGGGAAATAAGAATAGGAAGACCAACTGAAGCTTTGGCTAGGATTAATCGACAACTGGGTCAGTTTTCTTATTTTTGCAACTGGGGACTTTTTTGTTTGTTTGTTCGGTATAAAACAGTGCTAGAAAAGGAGGAGAGAAATTTAGAACAATCTTAAGAAATGTTGTCATGGACCAGTACAAATGCTCTATTTTATCTAAAACTAAATGTGGGGAACAGAGAGGAAAGAAAGGTGCAGCAGAAGGGGCTTCATGTAAGAATCCAGGCAAGGTCCAATTGTATAATAAAAACTTTTAAAGGTAAGTTTAAGGACATTAGAAAACCCCTCTTCTTTTGGAATCAAACAAGAAATGATTATTTGTGTCTCATGTTCCAAAATTCAAGCCCTCATCTCTTTTAGCCCACTCAGGATAATTCTTCAGATAGCAGAGTAAGTTAATAGACCTGCAGGATGGTAATTAGAGAGCAGGTGTCACATCTTTGGGGACTGAGACAGTGGGAATGCTCTTAGAAGATACAAAAAAGCTGATATTTTAAGTGAAGTGTCTACTTATAGAAAATCAACTGTGGCCATTTCCTTCATTCTCTCTCCAGATATCTACTTTATGAATACATTTAAAGTTATTAACACTCTTGAAGCAAGATTTGTTGCAGCAGGTCCTTAAAAGATTGTGAACTTAAAATTTGTTTGTTTTTTGGACACAGAAAACTTTTCAATTATATACTAGTAAAGTATTTTGATCTTGGCACAGGTTCTGCCAGGTCTAAAAACAGATTCCTTACAATTTCTTTACAGTTTAACACAGGAAAATGTCAGGGATTAAATGTGTGTTCACCGAATGAATGCTTATGGGAAGGTTGATTTTAATATTCTTTATTTTCTGAATGTTCACATAGTTTTTATGATTTTGTGTCAATGTAACTTTATTGCAGTATCTATCCATGTTTAGATCAGTTTTAGTTTATCTTGTTAAATCTGCATTAAGCCTGTATTTCATCAGGATATTTCCAAATAGCAGAAAAATAATTCTCTAAAAATAACTTATTAAACATCCAACTAGAATTCACATACAGCTCCAAAAACAATAAAAATTCCTTTGAGATGCTTGAATAATAAAAAAGGTTTCAAAATTTATTCTCTTTAATTAATATGGAGGGGAATTTTTTAGCCAAACTAAGTATTTTAAAATGATAACTCCAGAGATCAAGTTTGACTTCAGGAAGCATTTATCTTATAATTGCTTAAATATGGCAGTGATAGTCCAGAAACTCAAACATCATCAACAACAAAAAGAACTACTAAGTTTGATCTACTGGATCCCACAAGTCAATTATTGATGACATCAAAACTGAGGAATAAGGAGGGGTGGAGCTGATGTCACAGCAATACAGTGGACTTTCATGGAGCTTCATGGAAGTTCACTGAATTCTACCTGCTGGAGGATCTTCTGGGATCTAAGTCACTCTGGAGAGGTGATGATGACAGACAGGACATTCCGTAGATCACAAAGAGACTGCAAACTCCTTGTTTGATCCAGAGGAAGCTCTCAATCTGGTAGGAACAAAAAGACGGCCATTGTGTGCCTGACTGAGGCTCTGACAGCCCAGCCGGAGAAGAATGGAATAAAGATTGAAGAGCAGTGTGGCCAATCTGGGTGAGAATTTTCCAACTTCTGTTGAGGAATTTGCCCCCTTAATATTTGGCCTGGGTGAAAGTGGGACTCAAAAAGAATGGAGTGGAATTGTTTATCCAAGAATAGCGGCAAACAAGCATAAGAGCTGAATACAGATCCTGACAAGACAGGTGAACTATTTAAATGAAATAAGTTTAAAACGTGGAAATTTGGACTGGTTATTTTATTAATTGGATATTACTGAATTGAAAACCTTTTTGGAACATAAAATTTGGACCCTGGAACTCACCCCCTCCAAAAAAAAAAAAAAAAAAAGATTTGCATTAAGATAAACTTAAGCTAAAAGGAGAGGAAAAGGAGAGAAATAGAGCAAAAACAACATCTACAGGCTGGAAAAAACACCTAGAAGTGAAAGTAAAGTAAAGTTGAATTTACAGACCTGACCTTGACTGTGTATAATTGATGGAACATTGCTAAACAAACTGTTTACACCTAGTTGTTTACAGAGAACTGCAGAGAAAGAGAATGGAAACATTGTGATTTTTTAAACATTGTAGCGCTCTGAATGTATATGAACTCTAAATAAACTGAGTAAATTGAAGCTGAAAAGCAGCAGGATTTGTTTTCAAATCAAGTGGAACATTTTTTTTTAGCTCTCCTATTTGGTGACTTATAAATGCTTTTGGCTCAGGGGTTTGGCAGGCCTTTGTGGGTTACAAACTTAAGAAGAGAACAATCTTTTTGAAGAAACTATGGATATCTTGGTTTTGTGAATCCTAATAGTAAAGAGTGTGAAGTTGCCTGGGGACTGAAAATAAGAAAAGGGGAAAAGAAAGGGAATTTTGTGGTGGATTGTTTTTGGGTTTGTACTATAAATTGGGTATTGTGGAATACTATTTGATTTATTATTGATTGTTTCAGCTAAATATCTTACTATTTAAGATAATCAAAATGACAAGTAATACAAACTTAAGCAAATAGGGAGAAAAAATGCATCTGTGCAATCATCAGCAACATTAGCAGCCACATCTAGTCCAGTAAGTCAGTGCTCATTAGACAGTATGTTGCAACAGGAAAAACTGAATACTTTCCAGACAGAAATGAAATCAATGTTCGAATTATTACAAGAAGCTATATTCAAGAATCATGATGATATGATGAAAAGAATGCAAAAGATGGAGTATAAAATGGACAACATCTAGCAAATAATAACTAAAAATGAACAATGGATCAAATAAGTAGAAAACAGAACAGATAAAAAAGTGGAAGAGATGGACCATAGACATACTCAGGAAGACAAAGATCTTGAGTGAACCATAATTATGTTGGAGATGGACAGAGCAGAATATTTTTTGAGAATCCATAATATTGAGGAGGAAAAAGGGGAAGATCTCTCTGAAAAGATGGCTGAGTTGTTGGCGGATGCGTTGGAGGTGAACAAACAGGAAATGTTTGCTGGGATGGACGACATATTTAGAATACACACAAGTTACACAAGAAGGAATAAACTCCCTAGAGTGGTACATGTAAGATCCTCAAAGAAGGCAATAAGATTTGTATTATCATATGTGGTAGACATGCCCAAAGACAAAAAAAATTGGACAAAAATACATACTTGGTTGGAAAAAATGATAAAGCAACATATAGATTTGAAACCAAAAATTTTTTTTGTTGGGCATCTGACTGGAAAAATACAACAAAAGGACTATATGATTTTACATGTAGTAGCTGCAGCCAGAATTGTATTTGCACAACAATTGAATAGTGAAGAGATCCTGACAGATGATGCTGTAATTAAAAAAAATTAGAAGGTGCAGAAATGGTCAGATTAATGCTTACAATCAAGGAAAAAGAAGGAACTGAATATTTCTTGACATGGGATTTATTTTACTAATGGTTAGATAATAAGAATAGAAGTTAGAAACATGGGGATACAAAAAGGACTAATGTTATAAAGGAGATTTGTTAAAGTAGATAAGTAAAATATTATTATTGAATTAATATCAATGTGATGAATATTATTGTAAACATTATGATTATGATTTCCTAAAAATAATTGTGCCCAGACAACACACTGTTTAATTTAAATTGAATTTTTACATGTTATATAGATAAAACAAAAAAAATGGGGAAAAAACCAGAGGAATCAGATTGGTTTAGGATTCATATTTTGGTGATCTCTTACCCAATCTGCTTGAATGCTAACCTCAAGGGATTTTTTTAGACTTTTACTACACAGATATGATGCACATATGTAGTAAAAGCATTTATAAAACATTATGTACAAGAGGAATGGCAGATAAAACCATATTTGGCAAGAAAATAGCCCAAATCAGCCCAAACATGAATACGAAATTCCTTGTCACAATGCATTTCAGTTAATAGGGCAATGTTTCTCAACCTTAGCAACTTTAAGATGGACAGATTTAATACAATTGAAACCCAGCTATCTTAAAAGTTGGCAAGATTGAGAAACATTGTCAAAGTGAAATGAGTTGGATGATGAAGAATGAGAAAATGGATGACAAATTCATTCCCAGACAGAAGTTTATACTATTATTGGAGAAACTGCAGGTTGCAAACTTCATTATTACTCTACCCAGCCATTCCATTACTGTCTTTACTTATGGGTGTACCCACCTGGTATCCTCTGATAACTTCCTCCTTTTCTGTTGGACATCACATTCCAGGCAGGAAGTGGAGTGACTTGAGTCACAGGCTTCAAATTTTCCAATGGGACAACATGCCTAGAAATCATCCCAACCAGAATTAATACAATCATAAAACAAAATTTAGAATCATAATGGTGAATCCGTGGTGGAGCAGGCTGTTAGGACTTAGCCTAGCAGTCAGCTAGCCTGTAATTAAGGCTAGCCTGTAATTAAGGCATGTTTGAATCCCACAAGGCTCAAGGTTGACTCAGCCTTCCATCCTTCTGAGGTAGGTAAATTGAGGACATAGATTGTTGGGGGCAATAAGCTGACCTTGTAAAAATTCCACTAATAATAAGCAGGCATATACGAAGAATGAAGGCTACTGCTAAGCACATTGATTTGTGCTTCACAGATTGTAAGCCACCCTGAGTCTCCGGAGAAGGGTGGCATATAAATGGGA
>JANHFR010005609.1:49158-59884 GCA_032468015.1 Mimophis mahfalensis
TATTTTATTTTATTTTATTTTATTTTATTTTATTTTATTTTATTTTATTTTATTTTATTTTATTTTATTTTATGGAAATTTAACCAGTTTTCAAAACCAGGAAATGTATTTTGATTTTCAGAATTGAACAAAATAATCTTCATATAATTAAATTGTTTTCAAGTGGTTCTGTTTTGTTGGAATAAACTCAAAACATTTTGAGTAACTTAACTATGGAAACTGTCAGGCACAAATAACCAGATGTACATGTACGGAGTTCAAACTAGCTACTTGTCAAGTGACAGTATCAGGAAATTCAGGCAGTTCAAATAAACATAAAGATGTTTTGCAAGCTTGTAGATAGCTACAAGTATCTGAACTACTAACAGTCAAGGGAAATTAGTGGGAGTTAAGAAATAAATTCAAGGGACTTGAATCTCTTGTGAGCACATGGGGACTCATGACTGATGATGTGTTTGACCCCTCCCGCGGGCTCAGCCTTCTACACTATTTTATTTTTCTCTGCCCAGACTGAGAAACACTAGATTAAGCTCAAAGTGGTGGAGGTCAGACATAGTTCTCTTGTACTAATGTAGCAAGTCCAGGCTGATCCCATGCTTGAGCCCTTCTCCCATTCAGGATGGTTGCTCTCTGTCATGGATGCACCTCTGCCCCCCTCTCTGGGTCTGAGTTCAGAGGAAGAGGAGGAGTTGGGTCCTGGCACCTCTGGGGAAGTGAATATTGGGGAAAGTGTAGACATGGATCAGGGAGTGGAGTGCTCCAGTTCGACAGAACAGCCACAGCTGAAACAATCAGTTGTGCAACAAGCTGAGCTTGAGCAGAGAGAGCGGCAGCTGCAGCAGGAGACTTCCTGCAGTCGGTGTGGGAAGAGGAGGTGGAGTCCAACAACCCCACCCCTCCATCCAAGGGTAGAGACACAATAGGTCCAATGCCAGCTGTCCAGGTTACTTGTGAGGAGGCAAGCCCTGGTCTTTGTGAGGGGCTGTACCAACGTTACCTATTTAATCCCACCCAAAGAAATGGGCATTGCTGGAACAATGTATCTGGTTTCCTTCATCCATGTTCTTGCTTCCTGTGTGTATCCTTGAACTTAAGTTTGAATCTTGGACTGCCTCTCAGACTGTGTATCATGCTTAGTGGGCTGCTTTTGGCTGGAAATTCTTGTGATACCCAAGTCCTGTTGACTTGTGATTGAACCTGCTCCTTGTGTTGGCTACCTGAAAACTGATGTAGTTTAAATAAAGGCCTCAAGCTCTCTGTGGTGTGTGTGTGTGAGAGAGAGAGGGGGGGGGAGGGAGGGAGTGTGAGGGTGGGATGGCACACTCTTCAACAGAAGCATTGGTCTTTTCCCAATGTTTTTCATCTCAAGGCCATCAAAGGAGATGGGATAGTAATTCATGCTTAAAGCTTTTTAAGAACTAAATTGTAGAAACATTTGCACAAATGTATAATTTGGGAAACATTCTTGAAATTACTAATTTCCCACTGAAGTATCTATTAAGATTACAAAGTATTACCAAAAGAGTTACCCAACTTGTCAGTAGAACAGAGAAACGTTTGTGCATCCCTGCCAGTTCCTATATTCCATCTTTTCATATCTCCCAGGACTTTTTATAAAATAAAAAGGACAAAGCATGCATATCCTGTGCTCAGATGTTTAGAGGAAGGAAGACATGCAAAGGAACCAAAATAAATCTTTTGAAAATGGTAAGTTCGTTTTAATTAAACACTTGAGGTATCTCTTGCTTATACTTATTTATACCATACATCTCATAGCTATGGAAAACCCACAACTCTTGTAGAAAAGCAGGCATTACAATTTATTTAAAATACTGGGAAACACTGCTGGGTAAACATTTAAAGACAAGTAAATCACTGTATCAAGGTTGAACCATTTAAGCTATTTCTACTGCTTAAGCAGTTTGTCACCTGCCGTCTTAAATGATATCCCAAAATGAGCCCATCAGTTAAAAATAGCTGGACTGAAACAGCCACTGTGGGGATGATGTGGTAAAGTACCCTCACAGTTTGCCAATGACTATTTTATTGTTTTTATCTCAATGTTAATTTTCTTTTTCCTCCTCAATTTACTTTTCTACATTATCTCTTTTCCAGAGAGAAATGGAAGACTCTAAAAAGTCACCTTTCTGTGGCCATTTGGCAGCAAATGTTACAAAATGGAAGACTAAATGAGAAATCTCTGTGATACCTAAAGCCATCAGCAATTATGGAACAATGAAATTGGGCCTTCTGGAGAAAGTGTCACATATCAGAAGGCAAAAGAGACAGAAGGCAAAACATGAACAAATTAACTTATTCTCATTCAAAGCTAAATCTCGCTTAGAGAAGCTGATGGTTGCTTTATGATTGACCACAGGAGCCTGAATGAGATTTTTAGTTTCTTTTGAGAAAAAGGGACATCTATTTCTCACTTCATAGGTTTCACCATTTTTCTATTGCTTCAAGACATTCTTTGAGCCTTAAAAAGGTATAGCAAAGCATAAGAAGAGTCCTCTGGTCTCAGCCCAAAATCCATCATGTGACAGAAGAGAATTCTGGGAAACTCAGAAGCTGGACAATCATTAAAACTGTTCAGAAGCTAGAATTCAGTGTTACATGTTGAATTATTTTAGAGGTGATGAATATAACATCCAACAGTACAGGCTTCTGAATATAGCAGTTCTGTTTTCTGGCATTTCCTGGAGAAGAAAAGAATCTTCTCTTGAATTAACATTTAAATTCTTTAAGTGTGCAAGCTTCAGCAGCACATGGGTAGAGAAGTCTAGTCTATGCATTCTTTAACACATGAAGGTTAAAAATATGCAGTGGGGAGGAGGTGATAGTCTCATTCCCTGTGTCCTTGTGCATTCAAGGCACACCCATACACATGACTGTTGTACTCCTACTTGCTTGAACAACCCTCTGTGTGACCAGGGACCCTTATAAAGTAGTATCCATGTTCCTGCAGCGGTATTTGGCAGACATATTGAGTAGGATTTGACTGATTGCATCAGTGAAATATTCGAAGAGAAACTGAACTATTCCATATATTTGACAAATATATTTGGCTTACCTCTTTTACAATAGTACCTTTCTTCTATGCGAGTTTATCTTCATTGTTTATTCTACGCCCTTTTTAATTTTTATGGATGACCAAGAAGTTTAATATCATGTCACTTTCTAATCAGGAAGTTCCTAATGTGCTATGTGCAAGAGCAATTAATCTGGTGGGGAGGCACTGCCAGACTCTGTATGAAATAATTAACCATTGAAGAGAGCAAAATAATACAAGGGGAAAAAATGCACCATGCCATTAACCAAAGGCAATATCTCTTTAGCAACACAATGGATTTGTTAAAGAGTGACATGATAAACTATTATGCCCTTGTCAACAGGATTTCACTTGAAATTCTGTGTTGGGGATACTGTGTTCAGAAAGCGACCCACAAGCTTAACCAAGTGATCCACAAGGGAAATGAGGAATCCTGGAATTCATCATGAAGCAGCAAATCTTCTTAGTACATCTTTTTGAATCAGCCAATACAGTGTACCAAGGAACAGGCTTTGCACAGTTGCTCTATAAACTCTGCTCAGTGAAGAAAAAGTGACAATTCAAGTGAGATAGATTAATTAAATGAGGGAACCTTCATTATATTATACAGAAGAGGCACAAAGGGTCAGGAAGCTATGTAAAAAGCTGAATGGATACCTATAGCTAAGAGAAAAAGTTAATGGGGGTTAAATTAACAATTTCATATATTTAACCTAGGATCAGAAAGAAGGGAATAATTACTCATCCTAGTGATTTAAGATAGACTAGGAAGCAGGGGGCACAAACTACCAGAAAATAGAATTATACGATATATAAAAAAATTCTAGTTAACAAATTGGGAATGAAACATCTTCTCTGGAATAGCTGAATAGCTTTTTCCTATGACTTGTTGGATTGAGAAAGACTAACTATAATTTTCATGGTATGTAACGATACAACTTTTCCCCTAGTTGTACAAAAGTTATATTCCTATAACTAACAAAATGCTCCTAAATAGGAGTGACTACAGATGGTGGGGGGAGGAGTAGGGATTTTTTTTTAAAAAAGATGGCACCTACTGCCATGTGATCACAACCTCATTCCTTTGATGGCTGTCACTGGTAACTTGAATTTGGTTCTTTGCTCCCCCTATAGATACCCTTGTTCCTAATTGTGATAGCTGCTGTAGAACCATTCCCAGGAGAGAGAAAAGGTTTCTGGATCCCTATGTATCCAATGCATTTATTTGTATACAAAACTTAGGCCAAAATTGCAACTGCTGTAGAAATCTTAGTTTATTGGTGTCAACAAGGGAGCTTACTTTCTCTAGGACAGGAGGCCTAGGGGTCCGATCTGGCCCATGAGGTGCTTATATCTGGCCCACAGGGCTGGCCTGGAAACAGTGAAGGACCAGCCCACAGTGCTTCTGCCAGCAAAAACGAAGATTGCAAGGGCCACACGTGGCCCTCCCAAACTCTGTTTTCACTGGCAGAGGGTTGCAGAAGGCTGTCCCAGCCAAAAATAGAGCTCAGGAGCCTGTTTTCACTGGCAGAGCATTGAAGCCGCCACAGGCGCCCCTGACACAAGTGATATCATTCCTAGCCCCCCCAAGGTCAAACACAACCCTGATGCAGCCCTTGATCAAAATGAGTTTGACACCCCTGTTCTAGCACCATGAGTCTGCCAGTCAAGACCTATTCCCAGTAGCTGTAAGGATCACTGGTTTCTTTCAGCTACTGGAAGCATGCAAGCCTCCAGTCCAATTTGAATGCATTGAGCATTACTGTAGTAAATTTTGATGGCTAAATGTAAAAGCAGAGGGGGGGGAGGAAAAGGAAAGAGGTGCCACATGACTCCATAGGGTTTAACATATTGATGTCACTTCAATACATTCAACCTCTCCAAAATGAGAAACAAGTCAAAATACAGGTAGTCCTTGACTTACGACCACAATAAAGCCCAAAAGTTCTGTTGATAAATGAGACATTTGTTAAGTAAATTTTAAATATATGACCTTTCTTGCCACAGTTGTTAAGTGAATCATTGCAGTTGGTATGTTACTAACCTGGTTGTTAAGTGAATCTGGTTTCCTCATTGACTTTGCTTGTCAGAAAATTAACAAAAGTTGATCACGTGACCTTGGGACACAGCAATGGTCATAAATATGAACCAGTTGCAGAACATCTTAATTCTGATCGCTTGATTCTGGGGATGCTGCAAAGGTTGTAACTGTGAAAAATGGTCATGTCACTTTTTCCAGTGCCACTGTAACTTTGAACGGTCACTAAATGAACTTTGTAAGTTGAGGACTACTGTACTGATTTGACTCCGTCTTCTTACATTTTTGACATTAACGCTGTGTCTATTGCAGACCTTAGAGATTGATTTTTAATAAATAAATGTGGCATCAGGCAAAGACAAGTGACAGAGCCTGAGAGAAGATTATCATAACCATGCTTATATTGGTATGAGTTGCACACAGGCTTGTCTGAACTTCTGTAGAAGCTTTCGTGAACCAAAATTAATGTTTCCATATTTTCTGACACCAAAATGTATTCATTCAAACCTCAAACCTTGCCTCATTAAACCCCTGGCTCCTTCATTATGCAAATAAAGTGTAATGCCATGCAACTTTCTATACATTAAGCTTTCATCTGGTCCACTCATCGTAATATGTTTAGTTGTCGGAAAGTACTCCTTGGTCTTCTTGGGCACAAACAACCTATAATTTCAGGATTGCAATGAGAATGGCTCAGTGCTGGATCATTAACAAATGTGTACATAGATCTAGAGTGATTTGATTCTGTGCCATTCTCTTTGATAATTACAACCCGCCTAGGGAGATTCAGAAAATTATAGGAAGCCTGATCAACATATCAGATGGTTCATTTGGGGTAGTTCTCAGAATATAAACAGTCTGAATTCCAACTTAATCTCCGAAGTCAAGGGCTGCTGCAAATGAACCAGGCTCATGATAAATATCTTGAATGTGGGAAATGGTGAAAATTACTTTTTCTCCCTCCCGCCCACTATGTAGCTTTCAGACTGCAATTTCTTATGTTCTTTCCTGATCCCCAGCCTGCTAAATTAGACAGAGGCTTGAAACGAGAGCATTCTGATTGTTAATCATGAAATGTACTGTAATCCTTTGCAAAGCAGTGCTAACCTTCTCAATCAACAACCTTTTCTTACTTAATTACATGATACTCAGCACATCAAAGTGCTGCTGTCAGATTTACATTGGAATTATTTTAAATGTTAGTTCTGTAGTCATGGAGATGATATATATAAAAAGACAAAATGCCAAAGAGCTGGGAAGATGTCAGATTTATGTTACACCCACAGCCTCTATCTTCCTGGGAGTTCTTTCAGTACTTCTCCATTTTCCACAGAACAAGCAGTATAAACTTGGACAATTGCAATACTCTAAACACAACTGACTTATTGATCTTCACTTCTAAATATGCCATGGCGGTCTTGGACCCTCTTCGAAAATCTTTATAGATATTACCTAATTAATCCTCATATGCCTTGGTAAAAATAGGGAAAGATTTAATGCTGAAAATAGAATAATGTCCCATCAGGGCCAACTCCTTAACAAAAGAAATACAAATGGTTGCATTGCAAGTGTACAAATGGGTATACCCACTGCTGCTGCAGTCTTCATTTGTATTTTTCTTGAATTCACATACTCAACAGGAAGATGCCGTCCATACTTGAATCTCGGTGCAGTCTGAATGCCTCCTTCCTTTTGGTGCTTGTCACATCCTCTTCAAGGGTGATGTGAATAGGTGCACATTCCTAGAATACAGATTCCCCCCCCCCCTTTACTTATTGACTTACTTTCAGGGCTTATAGTTGGTTCAATCAGCTAACTCTGGGTGGTATGCAACTCTCCTAATCTGTGATTTAGATAAAAAGCAGAGAGATGCACAATCAGGATTAAAACTAAAAGCCTACATTGTAAAATGAACATACTGAATTAAAACACACACACACACACACCTAAGATGTTAACATTCAAGGTACAAATCAAATTGAGTTATCTTCTGGAGGGACAGTCACAACTGCCTGGCTCTTAGAGCTGTATGAATAAAGCCCTACAATTTCACACACTTTTTAAATAACATCTCCAAGAAAGAAGGCTATTTGAATAGGGGAGACTTTCAAGGGAAAATTCAGAGCAAGGGGCATATTTTCTGGAGTGCAAAGGATCAATGGAAAATTTCAACCAGCAGCCATTCTATGAAATCCGTGAACTTTATTATTATCCCTCCTCTTGGTATCTGCTCAGAATCTTATTTATGTTTACATATTTGAATGTTTTCCATTCTCCTTCTCCCTCTCCCAACTCTTGATTTCTCTCTACATGCTTTTCCGTCACTATCACCTTCAAAAGATATTCTCTAGAAAATAATTTTATTATCCATCTGGATCTGTATTTGATATATTGGATACAATCAGGCCTATTTCCTTCCCAGTCCTCCTGAGCAATTAATCCTAATTTTCTTCATTTGCATTACAAAGAATCATTAGGGGAGATGGCATTTGCTAAGTAGAAATGGTAGCATGTTAATCCCTAGGGGTACTTTTTTCCTTCAGATATATTTTGAAACCACTTATTTCAGACCAAATTCCATAAAGAGCATGTTTAAAGGCATTACAACATAATGACCTTAAAAAAGCTGTTTTCCAATACAGATTTCTCTGAGTGATATTGATTCTACTCCGACTTATTGGGCTGATGTCCCTATTTCTTTCAGTTTCGTAATTATTCAGACAAATTGGAAGAAAGAAAAGACAGCTAACCCTGGTTCCATATATCCTGTAGCGACTTGATGTCATTGAATCCTGCTGCATTCTGGAAACATTCTACACTTGCTCCTAAAGTCACCTCTGTTTGCTCACAGGAGAATGCTTGTGGCAATTTGGCAGTCACTTGTTACAGGAGTCAGGAAATACTCTGGCTCATCTGCACTCACTGTATTCATTGAAGTTGAAGGAAAGCCCCTTCCAGCACATCCTTTGCCTTGGTGCTGAGGAGGCTGACCTTCTGCTGTACCTCCAGAGATTGATATAGGCTCTGTTAAACCTTGGCTGACAGTGGCTGCAATTGCTTGTCAGTCCAACAGTGCAAAAAGCAAGGCTCATCGGGGCAGAAACAGAGCTCATTCTAGATTAATCTGTTACGTATCAAATGATAGGAAGTAGTGTATGAAGGGTGCCACTGCAAAGTGATGTGCTTGGAGTTCCATGTACAACTTTGCAGCTCCTTCAAAGTTGTGCTTGGAAAAAAACATCCTCACTAAGTTTGATACATTTGGATATTTAGAATGATGGCGTCTGTTCTTCTGTTACAAAATAACTCTGATGTTTTCCTTTCTGAAGGTAAAAGGCTCATTTTCCCATGGATGTTTGTCAAAATAAACTTGGGGAACTTTTTGAACTTTAATGTATACCAGGCTCAGCTGTGAGAATGCTCATATGTGTGTTTCAAAAGGATGCAGCAATTGGCTAACTTTATCTAGACTGCAAGCTAAGCAGATCTTGGTCTATTTAATTCCTAGGTGGGAGACTTGCAGAGAATATCATGGCTGTAGACTTGAACTGGAAATTGTAAAAAAAAAAATAAAAAAAAATAAAAAAAAATCCTGAAAAAAGTCAATGGCATGCAAATTATGTAGATATGTCCCTAAATTCATATTGGAATTGAGCTCAGTTTGAAGAAATATTTACTATATGTGGGTTGGAGCAAAAGATCTGAGGTAATTAATCATTGCACTGCTATAAAATTTTCTTTGACAAGACTCTACATTTAAACATGTGAGTTAGGGTCTGCTTCTGAATGACGTATGCTGTTCAGCTTTGTTCTATGAATTTCTATTTAACTACTAAATTAGAGACAGGCAACCCATAATTCACAACCTACATATAGCTCTCAGAGTCTTGTTTGCATCACCCCAGAACAGTGCAACAAAAATTAAACACAAGGTGGATATTTTTTTCCACTGGGACTCAGAATACATAATGTTGAGGATACAAATGGGACCTTCTTCTTTTTTAAAAAAAGTATCCAGACAAAACTAACTCCTTAAAAAAATTATTTTGAAAAGTTTAATAGGTGACAAATTACCTGCTCCCATCCCGGTCTTTAATTATCCACCAAAGACCAAAGTTGAACTTAAACCCAGCCACATCCATTACTTGGCATTACAATGTCACAATACTATGGATAGCTTTTTGTGTCTGGAATGGGACAACATGGTGCAGCCACCTCATCATGGCCAACCCACCATGGCCAACTTGGCATGGCCAATTCACTGTCAGACAACTCGCTGCAGGACCATTCAATGTAAGCATTTAAAATAATTTTAAAAATAATTTTAATTATTGTCATTCACATTTCATTTTGCCCCTCCTTTCTTTAATGATTCTATTCCACTATTTTTTCAATATTAGTGTAATTCTTCTCTCACGGCAAAATATCTCACAGAGTGTTGGCCACACCAAATTGTCCTAGATCTTTCTGTGGCTCCTCAGTTCATCAAGAAGCTGAACTGGTCCCCAATCACACACATACACACCCCTTGAAAAGATAGTTCAAAAAGTATCTTTAAAAACTTCCTTAAAATTTATTCACATTTTAGTGTCAGATCAAAATGTAAATGCAAACAGTAAAGAATTGAACTCTCTGAAGCATTTATGTGTTAAGCAACAATCTGGGAATCTAAGAATGCTTATTGTTATAAAGTTTAGTTCCATGAATAATTAAAATAAATTCCCACTTCTGACATGTAATCAGCAGGCAATAAATCCTTGTTATCTAGGTTTTGGAGTATACATTCTCCATATGGCTTGAGCTAAACTTAGAGATCTTTTGAGCTAGGGAAGGGATTTTTTTTAAAAAAAAAATCTAGTTAATGATTACTTATCAGGGTTCTTGGGGTCCTCAGATGTTCCTACAAATAGCATTTTATTACATGTAGTTTTAGAATTAATGTCAAAATTAGAGATAAGACTACCATTTTGTACACTATAAACCCAACAATTCAAAGGGAGATCATTGTTATAAAGTTAGATGGAAGAATGTGGCAGCTAATAAAATGTGAAAAAAGGCAGTAGTGGTTAATAATATGTTGTGCATTATTGTTCTGTTAAGAACTTCCAACTTCTAATTCTCCTTCATCTTTCATTTCTAGCAGCATTACATTGCTATGTTCTAGCACAGAAGAAGCGATATGATCCTATTGCAGTAATCCAACTGAATTTAAGAATTCAATCTTAGGGTATAATTGCTACAAGGAGAACTGAAGGAATAATATTCATTATATTTTTCCATAATATCTCCATAAATATAGCAGTGTCACACAATAGCAATATAACTAGGGATCATGCAATAACAATTATGCTGATTGGTAAATGAGCTGTGGGTTTTATATAGTTATACTTTATAATGTTGCTTACATTGTAACATAATTAATTGTTAGGAAATAAGCATTGCATTGCTTATTCAAATTATTGGGTACCATGTTCATTTGTATTCCAAATATTGAATATAAGGAACAATTGAGTTCATTTCTGAAATGAATGTAATTGTTGCATTGTATTCTTTGTATACAGTCCCTTGGACTGCAAGGTGATCAAACCGGTCAGTCCTAGAGGAGATCAACCCTGACTGCTCTTTAGAAGGCCAAA
>JANHFR010005613.1:11634-22826 GCA_032468015.1 Mimophis mahfalensis
TGGGAATTGGAAGGGGGTGTGTGTTAGTGAATAGAAAGTTAGTCAAAACAAATAGTTGACCAAAGTCAAGGTCATTGGATGCTGCAGCTGGTAATTGAAGAAGAAGAATTGGCACCAAGTGAAGGAGTGTAATTGGACAGTGTGATTTATGATGTGTGGATGGGGGGCTGGGTTTAAGATTCTTTTGTGGGAAGTGAAACTTAACCAGTAGTTTCAGGATTCCTTTGGTTGTGCCAACATGGCTTCTCCAAATAAAAGTTTTCCTTGGATGGACTTTGTCTCTGGGTGTTAACTGGAAATGGGGAAGTTTCGTTGAAACGCTGACACTAACGATCACAACCAGGACTGCCAAAGATGCCATCATTAAGCACTTGATATTTGCCTAGTGACTGCACTGCTTAACAGTGGAAATTCTGGTCCCAATTCGGCCCATTAAGTAAGGACCATCTGTATCGAAAAGTTTAATTAGAACTCGTTATCATTACCAGTTGTGCTGAGGACACATAAAGACCATGGTAGAAAGTACTGCTGTTTGTATGGAGGCAAGAAATTTTACGATGGAAAGATACATTTGCAGTCAAAGAAAAGATACTGTGCATTTAAGGAATTGTTGGCCATCTTTAAAATCAAAATTGTTTCTATGGAAATATTAGCATGAGTTGTAAGGAGGGAGATTAAGATGCTGTTGTAGGGAAAGAAAAGCTCTGTCAGATGAGAATGATTAAAATGCAGTTTTATGTGTTGTGTTTTAAAGACATCTTACATGGGTGAATCAGAAATCAGGATCCTGTGGTGTTGAGTGTAATTCTGTGGATTTTACAAAGAGAATGCTTTTGTGAGTTTTTGTTTTTTATTCAGTAGTCAGGAAATGGTTCCTATTGTGTATTGCTCTGGCTGTTGGGTGTTCTTTCTCTTCTCACTTTTTGTACGGAAAGAGGAACTTGTTGGTTTTAGATCAGGGGTGTCAAACTAGATTTCACTGAGGGCCACATCAGGGTTGAGTTTGACTTCAGGGGGCTGACTGGGTGTGGCCAGGTCGATGTCATTCATGTTGGGGGCACCTACTGCATGGTGGCCCAAGCACTCTGCCAGCGAAAATGAAGCTCAGGAAGGGCCGTCCTGAGCTCCATTTTTGCTAGCAAAGTCACTGTGGGCCACTTCTTCACTATTTCTAAAGTGGCCCCATGGGCCATATATAAGCACCCTGTGGCCAGATGTGGCCCACGGGCCTTGAGTTTGCCACCTCTGTTCTAGATTATACAAATAAAGGTAGGAAAATCAGCTGAGGCTGAAATTGGAATGTCCTGCAGGTCTAACCTAGCATCTTGTAGCAAAATGTGTGTGTGCGTTAAGCCATTCATTTAAAAAGAAACAAAAAACTAAGAGAAACTAGAGCCTATGATTGTGGTTGAGAGAAAAATTGTCCACTGGAAATTAAAATTACAAGAGTGAGGCACTGAGGCATGGGCCCCAAACCCACAAGCTATCCTTTTACATTAAAGTGTAATAATTTATGTAGAATAAAATCACTTTTTTTAATCTCTTGGAATGAATGTGCAACAAAATCTTGCAGCAGCAATTACAACTAGTAATGTATCTTTCACTAATGCTTTATGTACCCTAAACAATTTTCTAATTATTTTGTTTTCTACACACACACACACAATACATTTTCATGAGCTATGATTATCGCAACTCATATTTAAAGGAAACTGGTGAAGCTGGAAAAGATGGAGTTCCCCAATTCCCCATTAAGTCACAATTAAAAATTCATTTGAATCCTAGTACTCTAGCTCCAAGTCAGCATTTTTAACCTGATTTACAATATTACAATGAAGCCCTTAACCAGATACCTTGGTGATATACACCATTTAAACTTAGTTTAAAATTCATATTAAAACTATGCATGCAAAGCAATAAAATACTAAAACTTTTGAATATAACCCCTAAAAATCCCATAAAACCCTTCAAAATCTAAGATTAAAAAAAAGTTATTCATCTAAAACTCCAGAAATTAAAGAATTTTTGTCAGTAAGCATTTCTGGAAATGGTATTTTACAACTAAGGTGATATCAATCACTAAGACATTTCTCTCCTTAGACAATGGACATGAAACTTGATTATGTCACATGATGTCACATGACGTCACATGACATATCATTACATTTTTTGCCTTTGCAGAGCCAGGGTAGGCATGACCTGCGTGTGACGCATCCAGCCCATGGGCTGCCACTTTGAACACCCTTGTCTTAGACAATTCCATCCAACAAATATAACTTAGCTGGGAAACAGTTTCATTCATAGATAAACAAACAAATGGCAAACAAACAGACAAATCTGTATTTTGTCTGTGACAGGTTTCAAATAATCAGAATAACCATTAATTGGTCTCAAAGACAGAGAGTACTCCTTACTGCCGTCTAGTGGTCCACAGTTTTACAGGCCAGATAAGAGAACTCTAGCTTTGAGGCCATGGAACCATCAATCAATCATGATTATAAATACATGTTCAAGCGAGGCCTGCAAGGGCAAACCATAGAGCTGTCCGACAGCTGCGGGGAGGAATCTTAGTCTTTCTAAATTCAAAATGGAGCATCCAGAGTGTCAGGTTCTAGGATTAATATCATGCCAAGATTCTATTCGTGATGTGTCAATGGGAAATGCAGTAATTTCTTTATATAAAAGTAAGAGAGTGTGTGTGTGTGTGTGAGAGAGAGAGAGCGGGGGGAGGGAGAGAGAGAGAGAGAGAGTGAGAGAGAGAGAGTGTTCCAGCATAACTCTGGAACGGCTCAACCAATTTCAACCAAACTTGGTACACAGATGACTTACCCTCTGGGAACAAACACTGTGGGGGTGAGACAACCCTAACATACACCCCTTTCAGGGGTCTCTGTGCCTTAAAAATAGTGCTCATAGCTTCACAACTTCACTGTACTCCACAAGGGAGCGATGCTGCACAACAGAGCAGTGTGAGGCCATAGAGCTATGCTACATGAGAGAGCAGTGTGAGGCCCATAGAGCTACTACCTCTTGAGCTAGACCAGACTACAGGATTTTCCTGTCTAATAGAGCATGCTGATAAATAAGTACATGGACAAAGCTAGTCATTTGCTAGTATTTTAGATAAAACACTCCGAGTGGCCGAGCTCCCATGGCATGTTGTTCCTAAACACTCAGTAGTGACTGGCATCCTCTCATTTGGACTACAGTTCTGCTTTCACACACTACAGCCAATGCAATGGGTGTTATGCACTGTATCAGTTCCTATGTGTCGACAGGCATGCATCTTTGGCATCAGTTGTAGCTTTCAAGTCAACTTCAAAGACTAGCTCAAACAGAGAAGTAAATCATATTAGAGGACTACTGAAAGCTTACAAACAACATGCTATAAGACCTCAGCATCTGGGGTACTTTGACTTGAAGACCTTTTCTAAAAAGGCAGAGGGAATGGTAGGCAGGCTTCCATAATCACAGTCCCCTCTTTCTACAAGAACTTTGTCCCTTATCAAGCTCAAGACAGCTGGGCGTGTTTGAGACGGGCAAGAACTACAGTGATCCCAATAAGGTCTACTTAATGCTGCTCTTGGAAATGGCAAGTGGAATTTCTCAGCTTCATTTCTAGTAAATCAAGGTGGAATTTCTCTGAATGATTCCAAAAGCTTCTTCATGGGTTTCTTGTCACCTGGTCTCAACTCTGTTTATGGAATAACCTTCCAGTTGATTTGCTGTGTCTTGATTGCTTATGCCGATTTTTCTTTCCATACTTTTCTTAGCCATACACTCTCTCATTCCCACAACAAAGGGAGTGGTGGGTATTGGAATGATTCCTTCCCTATAATATTCAGGAACAACATCAAGGCGATTCTTTTCCATAAAATTTCTGGAAAAGAAGGTAAACATAATTGCGGGGTTCTGTCTGGTGGACCCTGATTATTGTGGCTTATTTAACAATCACGATTAAGCAAACAACGATTAATCATTTAATCGGACTGTTCTAGCTGCCTGATTGAAATTAGTGCTGGCCCGGCACCAGGAAAGAGTTTGGGGAAGTCAGCTGCCATAGCTGCTACTGCCTTCTGGAGCAGCTGTAAGAGAAGGAGTGAGAAGGACTTGCAGAACAAGGCCTGAAAAAGTGTGGATGCCAGGCCAGTTGGTCTTTGGATTTGCAAACAGCATGGCAACTTGGTTAAAGAACAACAGCAAAACCTAACAAGTTACCGGTAACCAATCCCAGCCCTGCTTGGCTGCGTAACCTGTTTTGAATAGTAGCTAAGTAATGAGTGGGTCTTGTGCTGGAAAGACTGAAAGATGTTAAACTTAAGTGTGAGAGAATATCACATGTTTGTGCTGGCCCTTCACACTAGAGATAGAAATTCATTCATTCTTGCCTTGGGGCCAGTGGCATAAATATGCCTGTACGCTTTCCAGAATGCTTGCATTTGTTCTTCAAGCAGCTTAAGTTTCACAGAGAACTTTTCCAAACACCCATTTGGCCCTTTAAAACTGTGTTATTATTTTAATCAGGAAAATCAAAGGGAAGTAGTATTTTACTCTTGCTCCTGATCGCCCGCAGTCTTGAGAATGTGCTAGGTTGGCCGTGTGTTGTTGTTTTTTAAATTGTTGTTGTTGTTTCAAAAACAAAAAGACCAAGTGCTTAAACAATCCTATTCAACTGAGAGCAAAGCTAGACTGAGAACTCTGTATATATCTATATATCTATCTGTATGCTTTGTTGGACCTTTTGTCTTTATAAAAATAAATCAGTACAAGCCGGAACATTTTGTAGGTTCAGCCAAGCCAGAATCAAATAAGAGATCTAGCTTGGCTCTGTGGATGCATGAATAAGCCAAGCTATAAAACCAGACTCCATACCCTCATGGAATTTTTTAAAAAAGAAAGAAAGAACTAAAGAAAAATCAGTGACAAAGTTTCACTTGCTTTAGCACTTTCCCAGACTGTTTACATGCTCAGGCCTCATCTGGGCCTCAGCTCCCTGAATGTTCAACCCAGCGGGTTTTGCAGCTTTTTCTAAGTATGAAAGCAGATCCCCATTGATTCTGGTTAAGAAGGAACAGAATCAGTTCCGCTAAAAGGAACAGTTGACAGTGTTATGAGTTTTGCAGACAATAGGAAGTACCTGTTCAGACTTCCTGTTTCCTACGCTTTTCTGGGTAGTTCCAATTAGAATACTTCAGTTTCTCCTTGTACTGCATTCTGGGCCACCCACATAAATTAAAAACAAGATATTTACCTATAATTTCAAGGAGCTTTTTGAGTGAATTATTAAGATTTTTTTGGTGTGTGTGGTACTGCCTTTCTGGTTCAGTTGCATTGGTTTTTCCCCCCCAAGATGTGTCATAATTAAAATGACAGACATTATCTTTCCTGTCAGGAGGAAAACAAAACCCATTTCATCATTCCTCATACCCAACCCCTCACAAAGCCCAAGTGATTACCGCTGAAGACTTAAAGGCCAAAAGGTCTCATGTAGAAGATCCAGGATCGTATTTCTTTCATTAAACATAGCAGAACCGAGAAGAAAGCTTCCTGAATCCTCAGGAACATTTATTGTTACTGAGCTAATTCAGTGGTTCCAGTAACCTGACTCAATAGGAAGCAGGTTTACATGTTAAGCAGTAGCCTTATATTCTTCAAATGAAGAGGTAATCTCTGCATAGGTAGCAAAGGGAAGAAATTCAGATAAAATTGGGAGGAACAGGAGACTCTGCCAACTGCTCTATATATGCCATGGACAAATACAAAGTGAGATCAAGCAGGCTATAAACACTGTTTAGAAACTCTTTTGCTAGTAGCCACTGCAGGATCACTTTAATATAAGCCCCAGAAAAAGGAAGTCAGAAAAATAAATGGAATTCATTGGAGAAGCAAGAGATTATTTTTAATGTGCTAAGTGGCTTAAAGTGATTTATGGCTAACTTGCCAGAAGCAATTTTCAACCATGTCAATTTTGCAAGATCTGAACTTATCAATGAAGGAGTTAATAGTTGTTGTTTTTAATTTTAGGATTGGATATTTAATTAAATTCAATGGGATATACTTTTAAGTAGACATGAACCGTGAACATTCTATGCTTTGAAAATATTAACAATCAAATATTGTATTCACTGATTAAATAGGACAATGAAGGATGGGTTAAACTTTGACCAAATAAAATGGTTAAGAACTTCTGTGAATTAATATTCAAGGCTACTGTAAATGGGATTATCCTGTTCTCTCTGGTTTCTTTTAAACAATCCACAAAAATATCTGGGTGGTCCTTATTAATATTAGCATAACATTTAGCACCAATTAAAGAAGTTAACTTGCATACAAAAGTACCTCTCCTGATAGAGTAAGGAAAGGAATTTTAAGAATAGCAGGGGGGGGCACATTTTTTAACATGAAGAGTTACTGTTGCTGTGGATTGTAAAACTCTCTGCTTGTGTTAGACTGAAGTAACACAAATATACATAGTGTTTTTCTGGCTCATACTTTGTTACTGGCTGATTTAGGTCCTTTTGGAAAGCAAAGCTAAGCAAAGAATGATTGAATAAACAAACACTTTAATCAAGCAATTTTCATGATTCTTCCCCCCACCACCACTTCTTTTTAATTTATTTTCCATTTTCAAAGGAAAAGAAAAGTTGGCTACGTCTATAAGATGTCTTTCTTCATCCTTGTGAAGTCAGAAGAAATACTGAAAAATAGGCAGCATTATGTGAGAGTAGCAGCAATCCATTTCTTGCACTGTAACTAGAGTGTTGTTCTCTTGCTATTCACTGCTACTTGTTTCTCAGTGATAAACAGGTTGCAATCCATTGCTTGTTTTCTTAGTGGAATTCGACAAATTTTGTGTAATTTTCTTCTCAGTAGGCATGCTTAAAATTAAACTATTACTGATGAATTTCTAGTGAAAGTGCCATGAAACACTTTGATGATTCTGTGTCGGTTCAGATGAGGGGTGTCAAACTCGCAGGCCACAATGTGGCCCGTGGGGTGTTTAGATCTGGCTCACAAGGCTACCCTGGAGGCAGCAAAGGACTGGCCCATGGTGCCTCTACCAGCAGAAATGGAGTTCGGAAGGGCTGTGTGCGGCCTTTCTAGACCACCATTTTCACTGGCAGAGGGCTAGTAAAACAAACTAAAAACAAAACGAAAGGAGAAATGTTTCCCTTTTTGCATTTGAGCATGCAAGAAGGGACAGGGAAAGAGAAAGGGAAAGAGGAAAGACAAAGAAAAAGATGGGAAGAGACCTAGGAAGGAAAAATAAGGAAAGAGGGGAAGGACGAAGGGAGAAGGAAGAAGGAATAAAAAGGGAAGGAAGGAAGGAAGGAAGGAAGGAAGGAAGGAAGGAAGGAAGGAAGGAAGGAAGGAAGGAAGGAAGGAAGGAGAGATTATAACGAGAGTGAGAAAGGGTCTGAGTTCTGCCTTAGCACTTAGCCACCACAGGTGCCTCCGACAAGTGACGTCGAGCTGGCCATGCCCATCATGGCCCCCCAAGGTCAAACCCTGATGCAGCCCTCAATGAAATTGAATTTGATATCCTGCTTTAGATGAAGATAGGAGCACCGTTATTTGTCACTGGTGAACAGGTTTTTCAGCCCCCACCACCACCACCATTGTTTCTTTCTCTGAAGACTGGTTTACTAACCAGTTACTAGAAGGACAGACACTAGTCACCAGGGAATCAATCCATTGCTCAAGGTTCAATTTTCTTAAATTATTGTTGCTTCCAGCTCATATCAAAAACATTATATAGAATAGACTTAAGTAGACTTTTGACTTCGTTTTTCTGTTTGTTTTTAGGATTGCCCTCCAGAAGCAGGTGATTTCCGTACCCAGCAGTGTTCAGCACACAACGATGTCAAGTATCAGGGACAGTTTTATGAATGGCTTCCTGTCCCTAATGATCCTGACAACCCATGTTCATTGAGGTGCCAGGCAAAGGAGACAAACCTTATTGTGGAACTGGCACCTAAAGTCCTGGATGGAACCCGATGTTACACAGAGTCACTAGACATGTGCATTAGTGGCTTGTGCCAGGTAAGGAATACATTGTTTTGTTTTCTCCTTCTTTCAGCTTACACAGTAGTCCCTGTTTAGTGACTTCCTCATTTAATGACCGTGAGTTACAGTTGTGATAAAAAGTCATTTTTCACCAATCCTCACATTTATGACCTTTGCTTTGTAAAGAAAAGAAAAGCTGATTATAAACAATTAGGGTTTCACTTAACAATGGCTTCACTAAACAATGGAATTGCTCATCACGACTGTCATTAAACAAGGACTACCTGGATAAACTGGTTGTTTTACTCAGTTCTGTCCTCCCAATTGTATGCCATTTATTTTTCTAGTCTTTAAAGCATGCCACTTCCAGAGTCGGTTATATTTTTATTTCTATCATGGATTTGATGATAAGCTTTTTTTATCCATTTAATTGATAACTTTCAAATTTCTTTATTCTTAATGAGGTTACTTATATTTCCAATTTTTTTTCCCCTCAGCTCTGTAATGTTTTGTTCATGTAGCTCCACTGAAATGGCAGTCATGCCCCTGATATTGGTGCCATGATAAGGGGTGGGCTCCCAAATTTTTAGCAATGGGTTCTCTGCCTGGCTGCTGGGTGGGTTTGGCCTTGGTGGGTGTGGCCTAGTCAGCCTCCTGCACCATGGTGGAAGGGAGTTTTTGGCCTTTCCATGCTCCAGAGGCTTTTCTCAAGACTCTGGGAGGGCGAAAACGGCCTCCCCCGGCTCTGCAGGCCCCGGGCTCAGAGGCCAGAAATAGGCTTGTTTCTGGACTTCCAGGACTTCCAGTAGGCCTGTTTTTCACCTTCTCCAGGCTCCAGAGGCTTTCCTCAAACCTCTGGGAGGATGAAAATGCCTGCCCAGGGTCCAGAGGTCCTCCGGAGGCTGGAAACAGGCCGATTTCCGGACTTCCGGTACTTCCAATCGGCCCATTTTTTGCCCTCCCTGAACTTCCTTGCGGGCCCTGCAGTTACTGGCATCTAAAAAGGGCTGCATGGAGACTCCTGGGAGGGGTGGGTGGGACCAGCTGGGGTGGGATTTATGGGTTTGCCAAACTGGGCAGACTCTTACCTAGAGGATCACCTGAACCCATGCGAGCCCGTAGCAGCCCAGCCCTGGCCACGATCCCTGGGACCATTATGGCTTGGCCTTCTCATGACATTGCCTTCATCTCATCCTCAGCCTAAGGCAGCCTAAAGTGATATTAACCTATCCCAATGTTAAAGTAGCATTGTTCCTTTTCTCCAGGCACAATTGTTGCTACTGAAAGAATGATAAACCATTTTTTAAAGTTGGGTTTACCCCTCTTTCGAAAGAATGCTAGTATTGTGCTGCATGGAAAGTCCCTTGAATCATATTCTGCCGCTGCTTCTGACAAAAAGTGGGAGGAGCCTAATTTTGCTCCACTCTTGTGCCAATTTTACTACTTGCTGCCATTTCCTTGACATTAGTTGAGGACAGAACAATCTCTCCGTTCCATCTTTCCATCATTTCTGGTACCTTTCTGTAGGCTATTTCGGGACATGGCTTTAGCACTTCTTCAGAAATAACCCAACTGATAGTCGTCACCTGTGATCTGCTTTTGGGGCAGTTTGTCAGGTGAATGCAATACAGCCTTTCTGAGCACTTGCCTACATTCATCTGCCCCCTCTCACGAAACATTAAGAACAGTGGTATATTTGCTTCTCCTGTAGGTCGGAAGTGTCAGACTCACAGCCTGCAGGCCAGATGTCGTGCCCATCCCCATTTTAGTGAAGGGGGGGGAGTTGTGATATGTCACATGATGACAATGTGACAACGTGAGTTTGACACCCCTGCAGAAGGTGATGTCAGCAGGAGGATAAATAAAGCCAGTTTCTTTATTAATGTGCCCAGTATCAGACCAACAACTGCCTTTCTTTGGAATCAGAGGCAATGAAGACAAGGCAATATACGCCCTTATACTTTTCTGGCAATTCATGAAGACAGTTACCTTTGTAGAAAACTGATAAGAGCCTCCATTAATCCAGAATGTGTTTTTTTTAAAAAAAAAAAACACCTGGAGTTTTACACACACACACACACACACACACACACACACACACACACACACACACACGCCTCTTTCTTATTCATACAGTATTTGAAATAAATGCATTATGGAAATCTCTACAGCTTTAGGAAGGCCCTGTTGCTTCTACAACCTGTCCCATATAATTAGAATCTCATGTAGATCTGATATCATCAGTGAATGTATTCCTCAGAATTTATTGGACCCATTTCCAGATACCAGATAAAACTCATTTATTTGTGTAGTAATTTCCTAAAAATTGGGACAGAAATATTTGGCTACATGAGAGAAGCAAACATACTGTTACACCAGGTGAAAAGATGAAAGACCTTTTTCATTGCTTTGGAGAGTGCTTACCATAACAAAGTTTATGGGCTCCTTCGCTTCAGGAAATCCTAGTTTTATAGATAACTAGCAGATAACCCAGCTTTGCCCGAGTATTTATTTATGGGAATGCTGTATTAGACAGGAAAATCTGTAATTGGGTCTAGCTCTAGATGTAGCAGCTCTATGGGCCTCACACTGCTGTCTCACTCAGCATCGCAAGTCAGAGGGAGCTCCCTTGTGGAGTACTGTGAAGCTGTCAGCACTATTTTTAGGGCACAGAGACCTCCCCGATGGGTGTTAGGGGTGTCTTACCCCCACAGTTTTTGCTACCAGATGGTAAGTCATCTATGTATCAAATTTGATTGAAATTGGTTGAACCGTTCCAGAGAAGACACACACACACACACACACACACACACACACACCTGATTTTATATAGAGAGAAATAGGGCTGTGCACATTTTGATAATTAAATGGACCTGATCTTTTCTAGCCTTCCATGTCAAGTTGTAAAAAAATAATGTAATATTAAATGTTATAAGTTTTATATTTATATCTAAAATAATGTAATAGTAAATGTTATAAGTCACTTGGAAGCTGAAAAAGTAAAGCCTTCTTAATGAATAGCTAAGAGGTATTAACCTTTGCAAACAAATTAGACCAAACTTTCTAATTATTTTTGAAACCTGTACAGTCCTAACTTTGGTATCTAATAAAGGCATACCTGTCAAGTTTAAATTCTAAAAATACGGGAATTTAAAAAAATCTGGAGCCATGCCCCTTAATTTGCA
>JANHFR010005617.1:0-11987 GCA_032468015.1 Mimophis mahfalensis
CATTGAGACATTTTAAGATCTTTGGGCCGTGCCAATTTCTGGGGCATGGTGACAGTTTCGCCACCCCAGCTGGTAGCTGCTCTCTGCTGTAGCTGCAGCTGTGGCCGTTTTACAGGTTGGGTTAGGCTGCACCGCTTTAGCCCTCCGGGTTAAAATCCTTGGGGGCGAGCAGTAAAATGTGAATCTGCGGCAGATCTCTGGGTTCCAAGGCCATAACTGAGGAGCAGAGTAGAAAAAAGCCCCTCCAGGCCCTCTCCATTGCCTGAAAATACTGGACCCGGTGAGGAGCTTACAGGAGCCCAACTGCCATCTTGGGTGTTCTATTAAAAAAAAAAAATGCTCTCAAGTGTATTTCCTTTTTTTTTTTTAAGTTTATCTACATGATATTTGTGAGCTTACTTATTGTTGTAAGTGGTAGATCCTGCTACTCTGATTGCAGAATGAAAGACCGGATGCTCACATTCACCTAGATTTACTCAGGGCATATTTTGGGAACAATCATAAAAGCAAGAAGTGCAACCAGGTAGTTGAAGCCCTATAGCAGTTTTGATAACTAGAGTTATGCTCCTACATGTGATTCTTTTTTAAAAAATCAAGTTTTATTTGTTTCACATATTACATAAAATCATTCTGAAGGGTGCCACAAGTCCACCACATATGGTAAAAAGATCCAGGCAGTTGCTTACACTTCCAGCAATTAGCTGATTTGCCTTTAAACATCTTAGCTATTCTCACTGGGGGAAAACGCCACCTATAAAACATCTTATACAGATTCTCCTTATATGCTGTTGACATAGTTAATTTATAATTCCTAGCCCATAATCTCTCCCATTTGTCCAGTTCTATACTATAACCAAAATTCTTTGCCAAGATAATTATTGTATCTTTAACTTGTTCCCCCATGAGATTATATTCTAAGAGATAACTATACAGCCTCTTAATCAGTTTTTCATCTTTTTCCAACAAAATCCTATCTAACTGAGTCATACTCTGATGGAAACCAAATAACTTAACATCTTTGTCATATCTTGACTGGATTTGCAGATACTGTATACAAACCAAGTTATGTCCATACCCTGTTCTTTCAGTTCAGCTCTAGATTTCAATTCCCCTTTTTCATTCAAGATATCTTTATATCTATAAATAACCTCATCCTTTTTCAAGTTCATAAAAGCGAGTGCCTCCATTGATGAAAGCCAGCTTGGAATCTTCATATAATGTTGTCTGATTTTATCCCATACATTTAATAAAGCATTTATCAGGAGGTGCCTCTTAAAATAACCATGTCTTACTGGCCCCATACCATAGAAAAGAGTACCAGTCGGTTTGTAACTCATGTCCTTCCAGAGTTAACAGTCTATTATTCCTCATAAAATTCCCAGTTGGGTAGTCCAAATCCTCCTCTTATTCTCACACCCTGCAACAATTTCAAATTAATTCTCATCTTCTTGCCTTGCCAAACAAACTTCAAAATCATTTTATTAAGCTCCTGAAAGAAAGTTTTTTCCAGCTTTATAGGTACCATTTGGAACAAATAAAGCAATCTTGGCAAAATATTCATCTTAATAGTTGCTATTCTTCCCATTAGCAACAGCTGGAGCCCTTTCACTTCTCTAAGTCCCCTTTCATTTGCTGAATATGTTTATTATAATTATCCACTTTTATTGTTGCACATCTTGCCATCAACTGTACCCACAAATATCTAATTCTTTTCGTAGTGTGCATTCCTAAATTCTCTGCCAACTCTTTTTTTTTTTTGCTTCTCAGTCATGTTTTTGGTAATTATCTTAGTTTTTTTTCTATTTATTTTCAATCCTGCAATCTCTCCATATTCCTCTATTCTCTTTAATATCTTTAATCCAATTTCTTTTGGGTCTTCCAATGTGAAGACTAAGTCATCAGCAAATGCTTGGGGTTTATATTCTTCTCTTCCAATTTTCAGACCTTTTATCTCACTATCTTGTCTAACCACACTATTCAAAACTTTCAGCGTCAAGACAAATAACAATGGTGACAGTGGACATCCCTGTCTCATACCTCTTCCAATATTAATCTTATTCATCATTTCCCCATTAACCATAATCCTTGCTGTTTGTTGCTTACCTACACATGATTCTTAACATCTTTCCTTGTCTGATTGTTAACTCTGTTCACTTTTCTTGTCACTATTATTTCAAACTGCCTGTTACTGACATGTGATCTTTCTTCGTTTGAAAAAGTATTAGTCTTGCTTGCTTTATGTGCATTAGTTTTTTTATATAAAAGCAAGTGATATCTTTTGCTTTTCTCAGGGAAAGAACAAACATATTTAAAATATGGTATATATTAGAAGGGTAGATTTACTTGAATTTCTCTCCATAAAAAAAATTGACACCATGTCGTCAAATCTGAGATGATGTCCCCTTTATAATGGCACATAGTGTGTGGGAAATCATAGTTTTCCTTAAGAAAAGTGCATTTTTAATTTTCCAGTGAAAAATCAGACAGTGCCTAATCTGGTTAAAAATAATGCTCTGATTAAGACAGCCAAAAATACAGTTGTCAATGGAAAAAAGTAATATGAATATGGAATTATATCAAGAGATCCTCTGCGTATGCACTTCAGTGAACATGGTATAAAGGAGCATTTTTCCACTATGAAAATTTGATTGCTCCCCAGTGTTACTAAATTGACCATGCAATGCCTGGAAAGACACTACAAGATTTGCATATTTCACTTTGCCCAACATTGCTGCTTGAAGCTCTAAAGAAATATCACAGAAACATCTGAAAGGACATTGAAGCTATATTTCATCCGAAAATGGTTACAGGCTGGCTTGTGACTGGGGAGCATCACAATCAGGGGTTCTGGTAATGAAGAGAATGGTAACAAGTTGGTTGGTGTGTGTGTGTGTGTGTGTGTGTGTTCTCTTGGATTTATGGTTCCTGTTCAAATACTAGGTAGTAGCCATGGCTAAGAGGCCCTTTGGACAGGTTCATCTTATATACCAGCTGCATTTATTGCTGACAATGTACAAGTAACTCATAACACAGTAATCTTCCATTTGAATCAACTTGTGTGTGCTAACTTGTCAAAAATGCAGCAGTTTAGGGGTGTTTTGCAGTATACCCATATAACATTATTGTTCCACAAGCTGTGCTGTCCTTCAGTGAACTCCCAGGTACAATTAAAGGTGCTGGTTATAATCTATAGAAACCTACATGGCACATTATCAGGTTATTTGCAGCACTGTGTGTCTCCAATTATTTCTGCTTGCCCACCAAAACTGAGTGGGTGGGCACGTTCCATTAAATAGTGTCATTTTGTGGGTCCCAGATGTTGTGCCTGCACTGTAAAACAGCATCCTGCCATAGTCCCTAATGGGCTTCATTAAGGTGTTAAAGAACTCCTTATGACCTCAGCCATAAGGGCAGCAGAAAGGGGCAACTTGCTACAGGCAACTCACTTGCCTTGGCCAACCCAGTGCAGCCAACTTGTTGCATTTACTTTCTCACTTGGGATGTTGAATATGAAAAGGTTAGGTGTGGTACTAATGCCTCCTCATCTTTTCATTTTTTCAGTGTATATAATTGGATGGCCCTGTGCAAATGAGAGCTACTTAATAAAATCACAGCCATAACCTCCACATAATTCCCAATAAAACCCTCTTCCACAATCTACCAAATACAGAAAAAGTACAGGGATCTGGAGCGCATGCAAGATATTTTTTCATTTTATTTCATGGCCATACACCATCCAGCTATATATGAGAAAGTTTCTAGCCTTGAGGCCTAGTTCTCAATATATTGCTGTAGTCTGATTTAAATGCGACTTAATATTTAAATGCTGTATTCTGTACCTGCAGCTTTCATCACAACTTAACCGTAAATATTACAATGCAACAACAATAAAAACTGAGAAGAAGCTTAAACCATCTCATTGAGGTAATGGTAATTCCCTTTTCATTATAGGTAATCATTTGATCATTTTTATTAAAATGAAGCAAGTCAGAAGGACCAATGTTTCCCATTAATTCTGTCTCTGGAGAACTCTTCTTCTAGGTCGACTGAGTTGGATTTAAAAGGCAAATGGTATTATAAGTGTTAATTTCAAAGTGAATTATTCAAGAAGTGCTCTGTTTCAGCAAGCATCATTTTGTGGAACTATTTTTATGTTCTCCTTAAATACAATTCACCTGTTGCATGGTGTGTTTTTCTTTAAATAAATCCAGGAAGTATGTTGAGTATGAAGAACTGCTTCTGGTAAAAGGAAGCTTGGGTGGTTAAGTTCAATAAATTATAAAAAGCTTTTAGGAATATGTCATTAACCATAATAAGTGAAAAATGTAGAATCTTCATCAGACATGCCCAAGCTTCTGCCCACAGGCCAGTAAGAACCAGTAATAGCAGGATACCTAGTAATGTAAACTTTTATTATGTGATTTATATGACATTAACTGCATTATATATTTTATATATGGTCTCAGACAATTCATTTTCACTCAATACAGCCTAGGCAAGGCAAAAGGCTGGAGCTCATGATCCAGATCCTGCAAAGACAAACACACAAGATTGGTGCTACCACAGATCCTAGGTCTTAATTCTCATAGTAGGCATAGAATATGAAGAGAATTTCCTCTTGCTTCATGGCCAAGTGTTGTTGTCCTACTAATAGAATTAGGGGTGGGGTGGTGGTGGTGGTGAAAACCTTGTTCCTGGATTTTCTCTTAATCTTTTGGTTATGATACAAAACCTTCAGAACAATCAAGGACAAATATTGATATTTTAGAGCTCTATATTAGGAAGCTGGACAAGATCTGATGGTCTCATAAATATCACTAAATAAACTATTCTGCAACTATCCTTCAAGAGCTATAAACTCTCCCAAATCCTAGTTATACTTAAAATTGCTGCTGTATGAACTCTGTAGTAACATGGTCTGCTGTTCTCTCATCTGCTAATCTAGGAACATTGGAGCAGGATGGTGTCCCTTTCTTTTTATGGACAAAAACTGAAAAAAGAAATGCTTTCCTATTAAAGACATTATATCTGCCAGTCAATTGCGTGTTAGTTGTTTAATCTATAGATTACATTTAAGAAGTTTGCTTCATCTTTTTAGTTTTTGTATATATGTCACAACAAAGAATTTAAATGTTTGTGAAGGTGGATATTTCTATTAAAATGTCTTTAGTCAGCTGTAAGTGTGGGTGCATGTGAATGTGTTTACAAAAAAAAGGGGGGGGGGGGAGAAAGAAACCCACCATTTTATTACCAAAAAAGTAAGAACAGGGTTTTTTTTAGCTAACTAAATGTTTGTTTCTTTGTATAATCTAATCCAAGTTACAGTCCTAGTAGAAGAAGGTTCCCAAATTCTTTTCAGAGAACTTGTGATCCTCTGAAATGAATAACCAGGAAAGAAGTCAAACTTCAGTTCTTCAGAAAAAGTAAAGTTCTAAACAAGTAGTAAGCATAATCCCAAAGCGATATTTTCTGTTCAGTAGCAAATGCAGCCTTGCGTACTTCAAAGTCTACTGCTTCTGTCCAGAGGGCACAAACACTTGTAGTGAAACACAAACATCCTTAGCTCTTTCTTCTTCAACAAAACTGATTGGAATGGGTCTACAGATATAAGGTAGCTTTTGCTCCCCTTGGGGAAAATTTATGCTTTTTATGTGCAGTGCCTTTTAATTAAGTGTGAATTTGGATTAATTGCGCTGTTATGTGTATGTTGAGTCCTATAATTACCAGGGTGAAGTGTTGCAGGGATGCATGGTTAATTGTGTTAATTTTAATAAAAATGTTTCCTCTTGCAATGGACAAAGTGGCCATAAACCCCATTTGTTTTCTGCCATCTTTTTAGGATAGCAAATATCCAGAACATTAACTTCATATTTTCTTCAATTTTAGAATCTGCTGTATATAGACAAGACTTCCACTTGTTAGTTGCAGTTAGGGTTGAATCATAGCTGCAAGGATTCCCCCCACGGATGACTCCCCTAGTACAAAAAGAATGATAACATGGGAAGCAAAAGGGAGAAATTCAGAAGTAAACAACATTGAACTACAACTGAGTGAAGTTGCTGTCATCCTGGTGAAAGAAAAGGTTTATTTACCTTGAAAATCCTGAACAAGAGCCTTTCATGGGTAAGAGAGTAAAGTAAATCTCATTTCACCTTCTGGTTGGGTTTGAACTGCTGAATATAAAGGTGTGGCCACAACTTCTCCAGGGTTACCTTTTTAATAAAATCCATGTTCAATTAATAGTCTTAGATTGGGCCACTAGTTCCTAGCATTTGTGACTCAAAAAATTAAATGAAAATGCTGTTCAGGATGGGATGTACTAAGTAGGATGATTAGGAAATATGGTTTGGAAATAACAAGCATTCAAGAATGCCAAGCTTTCCACCAATCCTTGCAACAAATTCCAGGTTTGAAAAAAAAGCACATGGATCAGCCAATATATAGGTTGTATTTATTTAACAGTCTATTAAGATAAAATACCAAATGTTTTGAAATACAGCTATGGGTGGAGGGGCTAATTGCTATGTGGTAATGATTGATGATCTGATAAGCTAACTGGCAATGGTCAATCTGAAGGCTATTATCAATACTGGTTCCTATGCAGATAATACTAATTGCCTGATTCACACTGAACTGAGTTCTGGGTGAGAACAGCAACATTTACTATGGAACCTCTAAATTAAGATAAGTAGTAAATCAGTCTGAATTCACTGGGGACATTTTTTCCCCATTATATCAGATTAAAGCAGGAAGTTGTCTTGGAACAGTTCTCCAGTTGTGCATTCCTTAGTTTCTTTTTGTCGTGGAGATACAAAAATTTGGTCTAGAATTAGAGTTGGAAAAGACAGTTTAGCCTACTGAGCTCAACTGTCTGTTCACTGCAAAAATGTTAAACTAGGTTGCCCATACTGTATTATTTGGAATAGAAACCTGGCCAGTGCTGAACAACTTCTCATGATGCAATGCAAAATTGCATTTGCTCTTGTTGCAGCTATATCTTGTTACAGGCTCATGTTCAATTTGCAAACAAGTATTATTTGAACAAGGGACGTGGTGGCTCAGTGGCTAAGACAATGAGCTTGTCTGTTAGAAAGGTCAGCAGTTTGGTGGTTCGAATCCCAAGTGCTGCATAACGGAGTGAACTCCCATTACTTGTCCCAGCTTCTGCCAACCTAGCAGTTTGAAAGCATGTAAAAATATGAGTAGAAAAATAGGGACCACTTTGGTGGGAAGGTAACAGTGTTCTGTGTGCCTTCAGTGTTTAGTCATGCCAGCCACATGACCATGGACCGTGTGTCTCAACCTTAGCAGCTTTACGATGTGTTTTAAAATGACCAAGGCTGAAAAACACTGTTCTAAGACATTAATCCCACCCACTTCACATCGTTTAATGCCTTCCAGCCCTTCGCCCCTGATGGGGCCCTAAGGCACTGTTGCAACTGGCGCAAAGCAGACTCCTCATGAATCCGGAATAAAAGACAAGCCTTATAAGAAATGTATGGCTTCCACTGCTATCCATCTTGAACATTACAAAATTGAAGGGGAGGAATTTGACATGGAAATTCTTGATTTACAGTGCAGTTGTTCAGAGAGATACTGATGGAAGTTTGAAGGTCATTTGTGAATCATTTCTGACTATCGCACTTATAGCCAGTGTAATGGAATAATTGTTGATCTTTGCTTCTTAAAATGATTTCAGCATATGTGCAGAAGATTTTTACTTTGAAGTGAAAACTATTCTCCATCTGAATGCAATAATTTCCCCATACATGAGGTTTGATATGATGTCTACTCCCCCTCCTTGGAAGGAGATAGATTTTTCTGTTTATCCATGTAGCATTTTTAATTATTTTGACCACCAGTGGGCAGTGGGTGGCTAGTTTCACCTTTCCTGGGAATCATCAAAGGTAAGTAGCTATGTCTTATTTGATGGAGTTCAAACCCTCTTCCTAGGGTACATAGCGGTATATCCTGTGTGATGCTTTCAATTACATTAACCATTTGGAGACAGTGCATATTAATTTCACCTGTGAAGTGAGTTGTGGTGATGGTGGAAATAATATAAAACATTCTATATGGGTACTAATATAATGTAACATCTGTATGGTTTTTCCTTTGAGAACTTGATGGAAGATGAACTGTATGAGATCATTCTGGCAGATCTTCTAGGATCATCTTTCTTCAGCACCACTGCATATCAGACCTAGGATAGCTCCTCAGTTTAATGCACTGTATATTGTCATCTAAATGTCTATAGAGATTATCAGTCATTCAGTCATGGTTGTCTCAAAGATTTTTTTTAAAAAGGCAGTTGGACTTTTGGAACACATTTTGCTTCTCATCCAAGAAGCTTCTTCAGTTCAACCAAATGGGGGAAGTTTTTGTATGAGAAGCAAAACATGTTCATGGAAAAACAAAGTCCAGTTGCCTTTTGAAAAACCACCTTTGGGATGGTCATTTAAAGCACCATTCCAGGTAGTGGTTTTGAATTTCATAGAATAAGAACTGGCAACAGAAATCTGATAATGATTGATAAGAATGAAGCAAGTCATGCATTATCTCCTGGTGAATAATCTTTCCTGAGTCAAGTTGTTGCCTTAAATGAAAATAGTTTGCATGGTTACATGGAAATCTTCTATGGAAATCTCTGTGACAAGAGAATAATTTACTTCTATCCAAAATTGAAATAATTGTGCCATTTCACTATTAGTATTGACATCCAGTAGATGCATAGAGTGAAAGAGGAAAGATTTGTAACTGGGGAGACTAATGTAAGCCTTGAATTTGCATTGCTTGGTGGTTAAATGAAAACTAAATTTTTGCAAAAACCTTTTCACTGTGACATTGTTTCCTGAGATGATGGCCATGTTATTGAGCTATCTGTTTAGCTCATAAGAATTTATTTGTGATACATTGTTGAAGGATTCATTATACATTCCTCTCATTGAACTTTGTTCATTTTTCCTTATTATAATTTTTGAAAACTTGAACGGGTCACATACCTGATATTTTCAATCGGTGTCAGAGATATGTCTTGCCCTGGTCCCAATCAATATTACCCTTCCAACAATCCAAGAAATGCATCAGTGACCACATAAGGAAGCTTTCTTGCTGGTTCTAACTGATGGGAGAAAAACCTATTCAAAAATAAATCTTTAGTCTTCTTCTTAAATAGCCATTTGGGGTCACCAGTTATTAGCTGGAAAGGTTGAAAATTGTAAGAATACAAACTAATCTGTGATGGATGTTCCTAAAACATAAAATGTGGTTTATTGGCATGTACTACACACACATGCATCTGTCACATGATGCTCATGAACTTCTAAAAGATGGAGTAAGTACTATTTACCAGATTCAGGTCTCATACCCATAGTTAATCTTCAAAGGGATGATAATCCTTTGAATCTGAAAAAGGTAATCTTGAAAAAAATAATCTTCAAAGGCTATATAAATGTGATTAATAAATAATAAATAAGTAAATAAATAACTCTCTTCCCTTAAGTAAGACATGCTATTAAATTGTCTATTCCTGATTTTTTTCATCCATTGAGGCATTCATCCATTGTAATGAGTCCTTTGAAGTTGCATCAAACATATCTTGGCGACTGTAGAAGAATTTGGTCAGTATATATTTATGAGTTAATAAATATATTAGGCTGTATATGGAGGGACAATTTTTTTCTATCAGAAAGTAGACTGTTTCTATCTGGAAAAGTTCAGCAAACAATGATTTATTTATTTAAAAACCATTCCCTCCTTGTTCAAGTATACAGAGTGATTAAGGAGCTTGTACTTGAAATGTATTCCAAATTCAAACCAAGTTCATCCAATTCAATTGATTTAAAGACATTCTTATCTAAAGTTTCAGTGACTTACCAATGCACTTGATTTTTCTAAATTAATGTGTTTTCTTCTCAAGACTACAATATATACAATCACTTCATCCTTTCCCCATAAACTTTGTATTACATTCAGAAGCAAAAAATATGGATTCAGGGAAGGAAAGAAATTGCAGTCTAAAATCGGTCTATGTATTTTGTCATTCGACCAAACAGAAAATATATTTTGTTGTTTAAGATTTGGTGGGTTCCTCCCACTTGCAACTTAATTTAATCAGTTCAGTGAGCAGAAGTGCAACAAATAAATGTTCTAACAAACCAATTGAAAGATGGATTATATGAGATTTGCATACATTAAGCCAACATGCAGTTTCAGCACCTCAAGTTACCAATAGGTGGCAGAAATAAAAAAGTTGAAGTTTCAGAATTTAATAAGGAACAGATAAATGGGATTTCTCCTTTGCATATTTCTGTATATTTGTCAAATAAAAAGGAAAAAGGAAAAGGGGATTTACCAAACAAAAAGATTACCTAGTAACCTTTGTTTTTAAATTCAACATTTTAAATTATTTTAAATGTTATTTTTAAAGTCAATCATTTACCAGACCATGTGAAAAACTATGTATGTATGTACTATAATGAAATTATTATCAATAGGGTTCTTTTCTTCCAGCGCTCATAAGTATGTGTAGGGTTTAACCTTTTATAGAACTGTATTATTGTTATAGATTCACCTTAAAAGATTCTTTTTTAAAAAATAATACAATTTATCACAGATGTTGTCACCTTTGTCATTCTGTAAAATTTAAGGAGCCAGTAAAGTAAAATTAGACATTGCATGCAGCCCTCAACTTTCTATTACAATAGAGATCAAAAAATTCATCATTAAGTGGCGTGTGGCTATTAAGTGAGAGATCTCATTTTCCTACCCTTTTTGCCATAATCTTTATGCAAATCACCCCTGGCCATTAACCAGACATCACATGACCACAGTTTGTGGCTTCCTTTGCTTGTAGGAAGCCAGCTGGAAAGGTCACATGCTGCAAGATGTTACAAGATGAGCCTTGTTGACACAGTGGTTAGAGTGCAGTCCTGCAGGCTACTTCTGCTAACTACTGTCTGCCTGCAAATTTGGCAGTTGAAATCTCACCAGGCTCAAGGTTGGCTCAGCCTTCCATCCTTCTGAGGTGGGTAAAATGACCCAAATTGTTGGGGGCAATATGCTGACTCTGTAAACCACTTAGAGAGGGCTGTAAAGCACTGTAAAGCAGTATATAAGTCTACGTGCTATTGATATTGCTACAACCGTTGCAAGTATAAGCTGATTACCTAGTGCCCAGGATCCGATCATGTAATTCTTGAGACACTGTCATGACTGTTAGTACAAGGACCAGATATATGTCATTTTTTTCAGCATCATTGTAACTTTGAACAGTCACTAAACAAATGGTTGTAAGTTGAGAAGTGCTTCTATATAGTAATTTTTAAAAAATCAAAATACAGCAACGTGTATATTGAAGAAATAGCCCACATAACTGGAAGTAAAATGTGAAAGAAACTGCTTCATTTCTTAAAGTTTTAAAAATATGCTAGATAACTCAGTAAAGATATACAAGTAGGAATATGAAAACTGCTATAAATGTTTTCTGATTTATACCTTGCATTAAAAGGGCAGTGTTCCTTTGCAATGTTTTTCCTACTGATGAAAAATGAATGTAGAAAAAGTACAAGCAATTTGTATTTGCAGCCTCAAATATGAACTTTCCCCTAATTTACAAAACAGTCAAAATAAATATTTTTAATGAAAATCATCCTGCTATTCTTTTTATTTTTGTTCATGATTTCACTGATACAGGCTTGCAAGCTGCAAATTCCCTTACTATAAATTACTTTTTCTAATATTAACTAACACTCTTTGCATGTAAGTTTCAAACGTGTGTATGCGTATGTGTGTTTGTGTATTTGTCATTTCATGCTCAGGTTTACCCCATTATGATGAATGTAGAAAATCCAAATTAGCTGCCAATAAAAATCATGCAAAACTGTTTTGTATCCATATAGCTACAAAATCTTGATTCTTTTCTGTGTAGTGCCTCTATACCCTGCAGTGAAGTGGAAAACCTTAATCCTCTTTACCTATGGATAAAT
>JANHFR010005618.1:6903-17793 GCA_032468015.1 Mimophis mahfalensis
TCGGAAGGATGGAAGGCTGAGTCAATCTTGAGCCTGGTGAGATTAGAACTCGCACTAATTGCAAGCAGCCGGCAGCTAAGAGCAGCTCTCAGCTCGGTGAGCTACCAAGGCTCTTTGTGGGGTGCTCAGGGAGGAGGAGAGATGGAGAAGGAGAAGAATTGTGGGTTCTCGGTGCTCTTTAAGCTTAGTTGTTTTCTTGAAGATTTTTTATTACCCAGATAGATAACATCATCAGTGCTAGAAAGGAGGGGGGGGTTGCGGAGAGGAGGAGGAGGAGGAGGAGGACCATGGAGTCTCTGACTCTGTAGTTTTCTTTCATTACCCAACTAGGTAACATCATCAGTGTCACCTATTTGGGTAATAAAAGGGCTGCTAGGAAACAACCAAGTAGAGAGACCACCAAGGACCCCAGTAACTTTTCCTTGCTATCAGCAGTTCTTTGGTAGTGTTAAAGTGGTAATAGATTGTTTTGAGGTAGAAACCCATGAGTTATGTTTACAGTAAAAATCAGAATTGTTCCTGTCCTGCTGTCAGCAGAGAAAGTACTAGTAATATGAATTATTTTTCATCAGTGGGAAATATTTTGTTAAAAAAAAAATCCTCCTTCCAATTAACATTTGCAAGGAATTGTACTCTAACTCTTTAGTGCTAACAATAATCCCAGGGTATTATTACTACTTATGCGAGACCAACTTTTAAGAAGGGACTGCACAACCATTTCTCTAAAATGGCACAGGGTTCCTGCTTGATCTGGGGGGCTGGACTAGAAGAACTCCAAGGTCCCTCTGTTATTCCGCTCAGTTCTAAAAAGTATTTTGAAAAAGAGAGTGGAACTGTGAGATTATTATTATCATCAACATCATAGTGTATGCTGCCTTATTCTGAGTCTAGATACAGATAAGAGATTTCTCCTTCTCAAAAGCAGAAAGAAGATGAGAAAACTGAGTTGGAAACATATTGAATAAAGATCATTGGCAAACATGGAAAGCATCAAAAATTTTTTTTTACCCAAGTTCCACTTCAAAGCTACAATTTGAAGAATCCATTCAGTCTCTGATTCATTTTTAAGAGCTGTCAAAATGAGGAACTACAGTCCATAATTTCACTGCATTTCCTTATTTAGAATCTCCTCACATATCCACTCTAAACTTCTTGTTCTTTTTTAAAAAAAATAGATTCTAGGAAAGTAAATCAAAAGGAAAAGGAATCATATTATTAAAGATAATAAGAGACTGGGGAAAAAAAATTCTTCAATTCAGAAGGAATCTTTGCCATCATTGAGGGTTGTCTTTATAGACACAAAAAGTCAAATTAATTGGTTAAAACACCATATTCTATATTGCATTCTGGTTCTAGCATTTATTAAACAATTTTTCCCTTACTGAGGCCAATTCCTTCTAGACACAAGATATGGATGAAAGTTTCTAATATGGATTGGGATTTTTTTAACTATATTTTCTATTTCTAACTACATTTGTAAGTATATATTTTAACTATATTTTCTGCAGTACAGGTAACCTCAACTTGCGACCACAATTGAACCCAAAATTTATGTTGCTAAATGAGACATTAAGTGAATTTTTCCCCTTTTTACGACTTTTCTTGCCACACTTGTTAAGTGAATCCCTGCAATTGTTAAGCTAGTAACCCAGTTTTTAAATGAATCTGGCCTCCCCATTGACTTTGCTTGTTAGAAGATCACAAAAAGGGGTCACATGACCATCCCCCCGGGACTCTGCAACTATGAGTAAGTGGCCAAGCATCTGAATTTTGATCACATGACCATGGGGATTCTGCAAAGGTCATACATATGAAAAACTATCATGTCACTTTTTTCAGTACTGTTGCAACTTTGAACGGTCGCTAAACAAACTGTTGTAAATCAATTTTTTTCCTCCTTTGTCAAATTTTTTCCTCCTTTGTCTCCTGTGCTGAAGCCTGTTTCAGCTCAGCACAGCCTGATTCAGCACAGGAGACAAATTACTGGGAGGCAGAGGCAGATCTTTTTTTCTTGTTTTCCTCCCCCAAAACTGGGCGCGTCTTACACTTCGGAGCATCTTATACTCTGAAAAATATGGTAAGTATAAATGAAAATATATTGTGCGAGACGATGACAGACCAATGAATAAGAGCTACATGGTGAAAAAAATGGCATAATTATCATAACGATTACAATTTCTATATGTACCATTTCATACCAAAACACAGCAGTAGGAATCAACTCAGCAATTTAAGCACATTTAGCAGACAACTATTAGAGGATCTAAAGAATCAGGTTGATTACCCTAAAGGTGCTTTTTCAAAAGACAACTGGACTGTTGAAGATGGTTCATTTAGATACAGATACAGAGTAACAGAGTTGGAAGGGACCTTGTAGGTCATCTAGTCCAACTCCCTCCCCCCAAGCAGACTCTACGCCATTTTTGACAGATGGCAGTCCAGTCTCTTCTTGAAAGCTTCTAGTGATGAAGCTCCCACAACTTCTGAAGGCCACTTCTGTTCCATGGGTTAATTGCTGTCACTGTCAGAAAATTGCTCCTTATTTCCCAATTGAATCTCTTCTTGAATCTCTCCTTGTTCAGTTTCCACCCATTATTCCTTGTCTGGCCTTTGGGTGCCTTGACCCCTCCCCTCCCTGGCAGCCCTTCTAACAGTGGAACACTGGTCTCTTGTCTCCCCTGGTCCTTCTCTTCACTAAATTAGCTACGCCCAGTTCCTGCAATCATTCATTGTATGTTTTAGCCTCTAGTCCCCTAATCTTGGTTACTCTTTTCTGTACTTTTTCTAGAGTCTCAACGTCTTTTTTGTAGTGTGGTTGTCAGCATTCCAAGTAACAATCTCCAAAACAGGCCACTCCGAGATAATCACTTCCTCAAAGTTCCATTTTACTAGAGATGCCATATTGGCACACCTGGGAAAACCCGAATCTGAGAGTTCCGAGTTCTCCTTTCCCCAAAAGAAAATCAAAGATCTATCCCCTGCCTTCATCAGTCCGTCACATGGCCCAATCATGTCTTTCTCCCATCTGAAGACTATCCCCAGTCATTCCCCTCCAGGTGCAGGATGACACATCCTTGACTCTCTTAGAAGGAATGTTGTTGTGGCTAATCATGCACTAACCCTCCCTGCTCCCAAATTCCCAGGCACTAAAGGTGGCAGCCTATAAGCTTCAAAAGAAATATGGCTTCCTAGGCTGACAGGCTTTAATTTACTCATCAAACAATTTAACCACCTCTCCTCCCTCCCGGAGGACCCTTTGGCTTATCAGGAATTTGTCATGAAATTGTTTAACTAGGGCATCCACTTTTACATCCCAACTCTTTATCCAGGTAGCTTCTGACATAGGGTATCCCTTCCAATGAACCAGATACTGTAACCTGCCTCTAACCAATCTAGAATCTAAAATTCTTTTCACCTCATAATGGGTTTTTCCCTGTACTACAATTGGTTTGGGGGATGCTGCTACTTGGGGTTTCAACCTGGAAGTGGCAGCAGATTTTAGTAAACTACTATGAAAGACAGGGTGTATTTTCCTCAGTATCCAAGGGAAGCTTAATTGCACAGTAACAGGATTTATCATTGTCACTATGGGGAAAGGTCCTATAAACTTTGGTCCTAGTTTCTTACTAGGTAACCGTAGTCTAAGGTATTTAGTTTGCAAACTCAACCTCCCTCCCAGAAAGGGGGCTGTAAAGACCCATGTTTATCAGCCTGCCTTTTATATGCTTCCATGGCTTCAGCTAGTGCTTTTTTAGTACTTTTCCAACCCTTTTTATTGACTCCATCAGTTCCATTAATGATATGCATGAGGGTTGTTCTACTGGTAACTTTGATATCAGAGCAAATTCCATGCCACTTGTAAGTTGAAAAGGGGTCAAACCAATGCTACTGTGCACTGCATTGTTTTAAGCCACTTATGCAAGCAGCAACAAATCCGCCCAGTCTTCTTGCTGGTTATCCATGTAACATCTAAGATATTGCTCCACCATTGTGTTCATACATTCTGCAGCCCCATTGGTACTCAGATGAAAAGGTGAGGCAGTCCTTGTGAGGATCCAATAGATTTCAAAAACTCCTTCCAAAACTTTGTGGTGAATTGGACCCCTCTGTCTGAAATTACTCGCCTCAGTACCCCATGCAGCCTGTAAATTTGCTTGACAAACATCTTAGCTAGTTTCTTGGCTGAGGGTAGTCCAGAGCAAGTAGTGAAATGAGCTTGCTTAGAAAACAAATTAATCACTCTCCAAATCACTGTATGATCCCAACTTTCTGGGAGTTTTACTATAAAGCCCATGGCAATCTCTTCCCAGGGTTTACCAGGCTCAGCCACTTGTTGGAGGAGACCAGGTGATTTTCCTGGTCTCATCTTCATCATAGCACAAATGGCACAACTTTTCACATAATCCTCTACATCTGCGTTCATCTTTGGCCACCAAAATTGCCTTCTTGTTAGGTGTAGGGTCTTTAGGAATTCAAAGTGACTGCCCAGTCAAGAGTCATGACTGTGCCATAGCACTAACAGTCTCAACCTGCTGGTCATGTAAAGTTTGGATCCCTTCCATGCCAGCCCCTCTCTGAAGGTTAGAACCTTTTTGTTTTCTGCGAACCACAGGTCATTTAAAAGTGCCACCTTTAGGTCCGTGGTTAGTTTCTCTTCAGGGGGTTGGCCCTACTCCTGGCTTAGCTCCTAGTGGTGGCTTGTGCTGCAATTTGGGTATTTGGGATTATGGCATGGACAATTTCCTCGCATCGACTGTCATATTGGAGTTTCCTTGACAGAGCATCTGCTAGCAAATTATACCCCCCCCCCACTGCCCGGGATGTATTTGAGTTGGAAATTTAAATGTTTGAAGTATTGAGCCCACTGAACTTGCTTAGAGGACAGCTTCCGGGGAGCTTTCAGGGCCTCAAGGTTTTTGTGATCAGGCCAGACCTCGAATGGTATTTTAGCTCCCTCTAGGAAGTGTCTCCATGATGGGAGAGCCCATTGGACTACAAAGGCTTCTTTCTCCCACACTGCCCACTGCTGCTCTGTGTCTGTCAGTTTTTTAGACATGTACTCACATGGCAACAATTGACCATGGGGGTTCTTCTGGAGGAGCACAGTTGCCACTGTTACATCACTGGCATCAGCTTGGATGACAAATGGCTTGTTAGGATCTGGATGTTGGAGAATAGGCTCTTCCGCAAATAGGCGCTTTAAGCTCTCAAATGCTTTTTGACAGTCCAGCATCCAAGTTAATGGCTGAGTTGGACACAGCTTCATGGGAGCGGGCCCTGTCTTCAGTAACTCCATTAAAAGAAGGGCTACCTCTGAACGAATTATCAGTAGAAGCTGGCAAACCCCAGGAAGCTTTGGAGCTGTTTGCAGGTGTGAGGGGGCTGCCAATCTAAAGCAGCCCTCACTTTTCCTTGGTCCATTTCAATCCCCTCATTGGACACTCAGTAACCCAGGTAGTCTAGCGAGGTCTTATGAAACCCACATTTTGACAGCTTCACATAGAACTTTGGGGCTAGGAGTTTTTTCAGTATCTGTCATACTAATTTAACATGCTCCTCTAGCATTTCACTGAGAATGTTGTCCAAGTAAACCAGAACTCTATTATATAGGTGTTCATGCATACTTCATTAATTATCTGCATAAAGACTGCAGGGGCTCCTTGAAGTCCAAAAGCCATGACTCAGAATTGGAAGTTTCCTAGCGGGCAGTTGAAAGCTCTTTTCCACTCACCCCCTTCCTGTATGCATACTCTGTAATACGCTTCTCTTAGGTCTATCTTGGTAAATATTTTGCCCTTAGACAGGTGGTTCAATAAGTCTTTCATGAAGGGGAGGGGGTAAGTGTTTTGCATGCACACTCCATTGATCCCATGAAAATCCACACAAAACCTCACCCCCATCACCCCCAATTGGCCACATCTGTAGCATTTAATTGTGCCAGGCTGCTGGGGTGGCAGCAGCTCAGCTAGTTTTATCGGGGTCTTCCAGGCTAGGGGTCTCTTCACTTGCTTCTCTGGTGCACGTTGGTGGTGTGGATTGATCTCCCAATCCATCGCCATGGCCATGGTGTACCAGTCTTGCACCAAGTTGAGTACTCCTCTGATGCTACACACTTTTCTAATCTCAGGGTCTATGGCCTCTTTAAAATAGTGGATAAGGATGGATTCAGGCCAGTGTCTGAGATTCCCAGCCACCCTCTGCAACTCCCAAACAAACTCCTTAGGGAGGTCAGGTTTCTTGTTTCATAGTCTTAATCACAGCTCATTTTTGGTACTGCGACCCATGTCTTCAAATCTGGCCCTGAGCAGCTGGACGAATTCATCGGCACCATCCAGCTCAGTAGCGCCTTTGTCATGCAGTTGGGCTATCCACCACTTCACCCTCATTCATTCCATCCCCAATTGCTGAGATCAGGTCATGGTCAGACTGATACTGGTCTCCATACCAGTCAATGTATGCTCAAACTCGGTTAAGGAAGTATACCAACTTCCCTGGGGTCCCATCAAAGGTCACCCTCAGTGGTGGTATTCAGCCAGTTCTAACAAGTTCTGGAGAACTGGTAGCAATAATTTTGACTGGTTTGGAGAACTGGCAAATACCACTTCTGATTGGCTGACACCAGCAAATACCACCTCTGATTGGCTGACAACATAGCCACACCCAGGAAGCCACACCACAGAACCGGTAATAACAAAATTTGAATCCCACCACTGGTCACCCTGAATCTCAGTGGTGGCACTGGGGGGACCACACCTGGAGGGGCTGGCTGTGCTGTAGGAGGTGTGGCTGGTACAGCTGGTGGTGGAGCAGGTACTGGTTCTTGTGCCAGATCTGGCTAAAGCTGGCAGTAGAACTGGTCCTGGCATCCACTGATATTGCACCCATCCCTGACCAGGATAGAAAGCCCAGCCAGGCAAATGCATTTGGCTGGTGGCGGCATAAATGCTGGTTGTTGTTGTTGTTGTTGTTGGTAGCTGGCCTTTGCAAGCCCCCAAGATCTGGCTGAAGCCACTGTCTATCTCCCGGAAGTTGGGCTGGCAGTAAGAAGCAAGTTCTCTCTGGCTGAGTAGAAGGATGCCATCACTCTGCTATGGCCACTTGCTGACCCTGGGTCAAGGAAAGTGAACGTTGGTTGAGTCAGATCCACCTTGGCTGGCCGGGCTGGGTCTGCAGGGCATAGCTGCCCACATCAAGATGCTCAAATCACTCTGGGAGCACTGTCAATGACTGGCTTCATGAGGGAGGTAGCAGGCTCCACTCACAGGAGTTGTCTGACCCCAAAGGTCTCTGCTCTCTCCACTCAAGACCTCAGGCTGACCTCATTGGACTGATCCCTGGTGAGCATTCAGGTGGCCTCATCATGGTTCCAATCTCCATATTTGGGTCAGCCTGACCAAGTTGCCAGGACGCTGGCTCCTTGGGCCAAGCACCTTGTTGCCATACTGCTTCAATGACTTCAATCGCTTGCACCATGTCTTCAGAAGGAGAATAGGGGGTATCAAATTGGGGGCCCGTGTCAATCCCCATGGCTCCTTCAACTGTTGCTTTCTCCACCATCTTCCCTGAGTCTTCATGCCACACAGAAGGTAGGCTGGCGTTCGGGGCTCTGTAAGAATTAAGTCCAGTATGGCTGTCCCACTAGACCATCTTGGATATTTCTCATCCAAGAAACTTCTTCAGTTCTGACTGAATGGTGGAGAATGGAAGTCAGTCAGAACTGAAGAAGCTTCTTTGATGAGAATTGAAGTGTCTTCAAGGAAAAACCAAGAAAGTCCAGTTGCTTCTTGAAAAGCACCTTTGGGACAACCATCACCTGGATGAGTGAGACTTTCCACAGACATTTACCTGGTTGCTAAGAAGCTGTTGCTAACTTGATGACACATAATCAGTCTATCTATCAATCAACCAGTTTAGCCACTGTACAGTGTTTTTAGGTTATCTGCAGTTACATTCACCTCTTACTAAGAATGTGCCCTGAACTATACCAAATTGATATTATTGGGATCCACATCTGAGTTATAAGTTTGCTTAAGTTAACTGCGATGAAGCATGAGTTATGGGTTGCATACCACCTCTGTAATATTACTTAACTTTGTACAACATAGGATTTCTGACACTGAGCTACACAGCAGAAACCACTAGGTTTCCACTTCCTTTGTACTATGGATTCACAGATCCAAAGAGGTTCATCAGACATAAATTAGGAAGCCATGGATGAAATCTACAACTGTCCACCTGCTTCCCTTGCCATTCTTTGATTGTGTGTTGATTTCCAGTATGATCCTTTGAACTGCAGTAAGTTGAAATGTTATATTACATTAAGAGGCATCACTTTGACTTAACATCTGGAGGGAAGAAAGGTCAAATCTTGAGCTGAGATGGATTGCTATGGATTTCATAACAGATCTCTGAAGTTCTCTAGGAAAGAATATGAAAGGGATTTGCTGCTGTCTCCCAAGGTATTTTTTTCTCTCAACTTCCTTGCTAAGTTACAATTCAAGCATTTCTTGATAGTCTCCTATTCCTCTACTAACCAGATCAAACCATATTTAAATCTGTGATGGTTTGCTAGGTGTTTTTTTTTAATCTAACTGTGCAACATCAAGGGAGTGTATGTAAGAAACAAGCCAAATCAGGAAGAAAAAGGTTTGCTACATATGTATTTGTAGTCAATTTGTTGGGAAATTGTGATTTTGCTTTTATTGTTGTTTATCACTCAGAGTCAAATTCTACAAGTTGGGTGGTCAAATCCCTCACTCATTCATTTAGCCAATTAAATGCACATATTTACTGAACATTTGTTCATGTACAGTTTTTCAATCACATGTCATGAACATGAAGAATATTCTGCAGAGGTGAGGAATCAGTTATCCTTTACACGTTATTTGATCTCCATCTCAGTGAAGCTTCAGCCAAAATGATCATTAGATCATTGCATCACTTGTAATCCAGCACTGAAAAAATTTCAGGTCCCTCCCTTTAGTGTAAACTGCAAGGTAAGATATCATAAGACATACAAATTTATCTGTAGGATTCCTTGGATGGTATTACTAGATATAATATCTTCCTTCACCATCTTAATCCTTCTCATTCAATCAAGAGTCCTCTAAATCAGATCCAAGGACATCTAAGTCAAATGCCTTGTTTCTGTTTCACACATTATTCTGTCCAAAAAGCCTAAATAACAGGGCAGGAAAACTATATGCATTCTATCTTGATAACAATATAATCACTCTAGTTGTCCTTCCCACCCCTACATTTGTTTCCATAACTGGAGTGTGCCTTCTACTATTAAGGATGGGATGGGATTCCCAAGGGTGATTTTTCAAGAAACAACTGGACGTTCTTTGGACTTCCAGTTGTTCAAAACTGAAGCTCTTGGATGAGACGTGAAATGTCTTCAAGGAAAAACAAAGAAGGTTCAGTGCCCCTTGAAAAAGTACCTTTGACCTGGATGACTGACATTCTCTGTAGACAATGGGATGGGATGAGATGGGATGGGCTGTCCTTTCCACTGGTTTCAAAACTGCCACAGAGAGTAGGGCTAAATGTGGAGAAGGAGGTACCATTTTCCCTATAGAAGAGACAGCAGCTGTTGGTCCTGACATTGTCTTATTGGCCAAATTTATTTGCATGGAACAAAATGACATCCCCATCAAAATTAATCTGCAACCACTTCTCATTAACCCTCCATGCCTTCATTGATTTACCTAAAACCCAGGGGAGGATCATCCATTCCACCACAGTAGGAGGAGGTCCTTGCATGTGTAGATCTGTCCTGACAATGTGCTGGGATGCGAGCAGAAGCATGAAGAGGAAAGTAAGGTAGGAGCCCGTGTGGCAGATAAACTTGATAAATGGCTTTTTAATGAACAGTCCCAGCCTGCTCTTGGGTGCCATCAAATAGGCCACGGAAAGCACTGGAAACAGCAGTCCAATAGTGACACAGGTCAAAAGCTTGACGGCCCAATGTTTCCGCCGCCATCCAGGAAAGCCGTCATACCAAAGCGTTGCTAGTAGTTGCTGGCAGTTGGGTTGAGCAACAAACTGGAGTGAGAGAGAGAGAGAGAGAGAAAAGGAAAGAAGGGGAGAGAAAAAAAAGGAGAGGTGGAGATGAGTACAATTGCAACAAGTGAGAGCCATGACAATTGGAAGAACAAAATAAGAGATTTGCTGTATTTATCCTGGGGGAGAAGGAAGAGTTAATCTATGGTCCAGGAGAAATATGGCACACCCAACCTGTTTTGCAGCCTCCAGTCTATGTATTTATTTAGCACAAGAGTGGGGAACAATGGCCCCTTTATGACCTATGGACTTCAACTCCCAGAATTCCTGAGCCAGCCTAGTCCACAGGTCATAAAGGGCCTATCCTTCCCCACTCCTGATTTAGTGTATACCTTGCTAAAAACATAGCATCTGGTACAAAGGATAGAATTAAGATTACATGAAGTGTTAATACCACTTTATAATGCCTTAGTATGACCATACTTGGAATACTGCATCCAGTTTTGTCACCAAAAAATTAAAAATACAAAAAACAAAGGGTGCAGAGAAGAGCAGCAAGGATGATTTGGGGGGGGGGGGCAGAGGCTAAACACACGGAGTTCCAGGAATTGAGTATGTCTAGTCTAGTGAAAAGATGGAGTAAAGAGTGACATGATAGCAGTGTTTCAATATTTGAGGGCTGCAACAAAGAAGAGAGAGCTCAATCTAATCTTCAAAGCATCTGAACTCAAGACAAGAAGCAATGAACGGAAACTAATCAAAGAGCCTTGGTGGTGCAGGATGTTAGCACTTAGCCTAGCAGCCAGCTGCCTGTAATTAAGGCATGTTTGAATCCCACCAGGCTCAAGGTTGACTCAGCCTTCCATCCTTCCAAGGTAGGTAAAT
>JANHFR010005623.1:0-17769 GCA_032468015.1 Mimophis mahfalensis
TCATGTCAGCTCAGAAATTCTGGGTGTTTTAAGTCCACAAGTCTTAAACTTGCCAAGTTTGAAGACCATGGGTCTAGTGAAAAGAAGGAATAGGGGATGACATGATAGCAGTGTTCCAACCTTTGAAGGGCTCTTTCCAAAGACAGGGTCAAAGGCAAGATGGGAAACAATGGAAGGAAACCAACCAAGGAGAGAAGCAACCTAGAATGAAGAAGAACTTTCCTAAAAATGAGAGCAATCCACCAATAGAAGCACCCACAACTTGCCTTCAGAAGTTGTGGGTGCTCCATCACTGGAGGCTTTCAAAACGAGACCGGAGAATCATTTATCTGAAATGCTCAAACAGCGGGTTGGACTACAAGATCTCTAAGACCCCTTCCAACTCTATTGTCCCATGTGTCAGAGATTTGTGTACTGATCATTGCCATTCAGTCTCTCCCTACCTGGGTGGAAAAACCCAGACTGTCATAAATCTGAGACACTGACTGATTGGAGAAGGTATCTTGTCTTTGAGGGGTATATATCCCCCTCCCCATTTCCTGTTGATCTCTTTACTCCTCTCTTCTCCTTCTCCTTTGTTAGTTCGCTTTTGTTCCTGCTCATTATCGCACCTTGGGACCTTTCTTGAAACAAAGAGAAATACCTTGTACTTTCTGAATTTCAGAAAATAAACAGTGTTGAAGATATTGCCTTGGACTCAGCATCATCATTGCCAGGGGAGAGCACTACGATCCTAGCCTCTAATCCTCATTCCCCCCAAAAATCCTAACACTTAGCACTCCTCTGAAGGATCATGACCAATAGTTTAAGAGCCCCTGCATGTAAAATAATGAGTGCTGCAAAAAATGAGGATGAAAGATATGGTGTACTTTGCATTGAGGAAGTGACAGTTGCCTTGAATTTAGGGAGAAACACATTAAGATTAAAAGTGAAAGAGGAATTGTAGAGCGATTTTGATGAAAATAAAAAATTTGATTTTGAAAGTGGACAAAGAAGCCACAGTAGAGTGACTGGAATTTAAAATAAATGTGTCTCATGTGGTACTACCAGAACCTAATATTAGCAATACATGGGAGCTATAAAAAAATTACACCCTTTGAGAAAGTGTAGCTACATTTCCTTTAAAAAAAAGATCATGCCTTTAATTTCTTTGATTTACTAATTCTTAATCCCTTTTTGTGGTTTATATAATGCTGGCACTGAGAAACAATCGTGTGATGCATATGTATAGTATGTTAATGTATTTGTTTTCTAAATATATTGTCAACACCAGTCTGAATCAATCCACTGCAGAATGAAAGCTTTTTTTATTGAAGTTTATGGATTTTAGAGTACCATGCTGATCTAATGCAGGTGAATAGATACTGTAGATTTTCTTTTTATTTCACTGAGAGAAAAGGACCAACTAGCCAACATCTTTATCTAAGAGAGAAACTTGGTTTTACCTGTTCCTAGTCAAAAGCTTAATCACCACACCACCCTGGATCCCATGGAAATAAGAACAAAGAGTAAACCCTTGCAACAGGTTCACTTGGATGCTAGTGATTGCAAACAATTACTATGAATTCAAGCTAATTTGGGGGCTTCGAAACATGATAGATTACTTCACAGTGGAAAGGATTCTTAAGCATATTTGGTTAGGGCTGTATTTTATATATCTTATATTCATCAAACTGGAACCAGTTGCAGTCTTCCATGCACTGAGAAGATACATTAAGATATGAAAAAATTTTCAGCCTTCCTTTTTTTTATAGTTTTTAACATTCCCTACCAAACTTCTGACCGACTGAACATGATTGTTTAACCCACATGGGAAATGAGTACTAGGGAGAGAGAATAGAAAAGAAAAGGCATAAATGCTACAGATATAATACAATTTTGTTTGAGTCATATTTTTTTTAGCAGGGTACTGTAACTGTGTTCATGTTTCTTTGCCAAGCACAGGAAACTCATGAAGTCCAGGCTGTTTAACATGAATATAAAGGTTTATTGCTCATGCTCTCTACAAGAATCTGAACTACTAATAGTCAAAACAAGTTGGTGGGAGATAAGAATCAACAGAATGCAAGGTGGGATGGACTTAGATCTCTTATGGGCATGAAGGGACTCAAGACTGATGATACATTTGCTCCCTGGCTTGGACTCAGCCTGGTCATCTCCTACATCCTGATGGATTAGAAGCTTATTTTTGGAATTATATTCTGGTGCTTCTGCATTTGGCCATGCTGTTCGTGGTCCAGAAACTGTGAATAAAAATAAGAAAATGGCATAAATGGCATGCATTAGGGAAAGAGACAACAAAAGTCTTATAGTAGAAAATTCAAGGTGAACGTAAATATTCTTCCTTCTCACACTTATCAAATCTCCTTGCTACATTTTCCCAGGAAAAGCCAAGTATGATGATTATTCTCAGAATAAGGCAGATATTTATAACAAAGCATATGGAAAATGTAAACACTGATAGGAACTAATCAGGATGTATGAGAGAGGTCTAAGGGTGCATACAGGTAGTCCTCAATTTATAACCACAATTGACCCCCAAATTTGTCCCCCAAAAGTGAGACATCTGATAAGTGAGTTTGCCTCATTTCACAACCTTTCTTGCCCCAGTTTTTAAATGAATCATTGCAGTTATTCAGTCTGGCTTCCCTATTGACATTGCTTGTTAGAAGGTGGCAAAAGGTGATCATATGTCCCTGGGATTATACATATAATCTAGTTGCCAAGCATTAAATTTTGCGCACGTGACTGTGGGGATGCTGAACAGTGTGTAAGTGTGAAAAAATATCATGTCACTTTTTTCACCGCCATTGTAACTCTCAACAGTCACTAAACAAACTGTTGTAAGTTGAGAACTCTCTGGACGTAAATTCTGCTGTGTATTGATTTCTACCCATCTCTCTCTTGTTACACAAATTAAGCCACTTTTGTTCACATGACCAGGAGGGATGGCAATATTTGTTTGTTCATTTGTTTATATTTCATAATTCTTAACCCCTTGTGTCCCTTGGATGGACTAGTTTAGAATAGACTTGTCAGCAGCATTTAATACCATTGCAAATCCATCTTTTCCATAAAGATTGATTGAGCAACTCTTTCTGGATCTTTTTTTCCCCCTCATAGCTTCCAGAAGGATGTAGTCTATCTTCAAATTCAATTCAGCTCTGTTCAAGTCAAATCAATTCAACTCATTTGGGGACCATCCAACTTCAAACTAATTTTGAGTGCTGTACAATGAACAAATAAAATGAATATAAGCATAATTATAAAAGAAATAAGAAAAAATAAATAAAAACAATAACATGTGGCTTAATGTTTAAACGATCTATCAGGGGCCCCAACCACCCTAACCCAAGGCTTTGGAGAACAGTTGAGTCTTGAGGTTTTCTTTTAATCTTCCTTTTGATTGCTTCTCCTTGCCAAATTTGATTCCATTCCATTTTGTTTTAAGTTGTTCTGCTGATGTGCATACAGATGGAGACATAATGTCTCAGCTTTTATGACTATACTGTAAGCTGGTGCAGAAATAAACTTCTGTTTTAAAAAATATGAACAGTATACAAAAGAAAGTGAACAACACAACATTGTTCTCACCTCAGTGATATTTTCACAATAATCCTCCAGAAAAGTCAAACTATAACGTGATCAAATGTAATCTGGCATGAGGTAAACTTGTACTCATTTGCATTTAGCAGGAGAAATGAATTCAAAAATGTATTTATTTTTAATATAGGTTTAAACACCCCCCCCCCCCATTGTAAAAATAAATATGTTTCATCCATCTGATGTGAACTTTGAGGCTTGTAAATAGCATTTTTATACATGTTTTCAGGTATCTAATACACAACACATTCTGCATTGATTGGCAGCAAAGACAAATGCTCTTTTTAAATTCTCCATATAATTGGTAGTCACAGAAATTTGATGTAAAATTTCTTTGCATTTCTCCTGGGAAAGAGGTCCTTCTCCAAGAACTTTGCCATCACAATGAAACTGAAACACCCCAAAGAAAAGGTTACCCTTCAAATATCCTCCTTCAGGGTTTAATGGAGCTACTCTGCGGAGCATTGAAGAGATAACTGTACAATGAAAAACACTGGTCTGGTAGATAGGAATATTATATTGCATCCAAATGGTCCGTGACATTCTTTTTTCACCGAACAGAATAAGAAGTGGCGAAAATAATGCCAGATAATTTTTCTGCCTAGCACCAGTACTCATGGGAAAGTATTATTAATCCTTTAACAATAGTATTTTCATATTTAGAATAGTATAGAGCTGGAAGGGACTTTGGAGGTCTTCTGGTCCAATCCCCTATAGCAGGAGATCCTATACCAATTAATTTCAGACAAGTGGCTGCCCAGTCTCTTCTTAAAAACCTCCAGTTATGAAGTACCCACAACTTCTGAATGAAAGCTGTTCTGTTGGTCAGTTGTTCTCACCCTCAGGAATTTCTCCTTAGTTCTAGGTTGCTTCTCTCACTGATTGGTTTCCATCCATTGTTTCTTGTCCTGACCTCCAGTGCTTTAGAAAATAAGTTGACCCCCTCTTCTTTGTGACAGCCCCTCAAATGCTAGAACACTGCTATCATGTCACTACTAGTCCTTCTTTCCATCAAACTAGACATACCCAATTCCTGTAACCATTTTTTGTATGTCTTAGTCTCCAGGACTTTAATCATCTTAATTGCTGTTCTCTGAGTCTAAACATCTCTTTTATAGTATGGTGACCAAACCTGGATGCAGTACTCCAGGTGAGGTCTTACTAAGGTTTTATAAAGCGGTAGCAATACTTCATGTGATTTTGATTCTGTGCTTCTGTTTGTCAGCTTAGTGGATGAATTGAAACACTAAAAGAATTAAGAAGTTTGTAAAAATACAGAAAGACAATGAGAGAAGAATGCAAACACTGATTCAGCATTCTGGTGGTATTAAGGTTCTGAGAGGGAAGATGGGAGATGTGCCATGCTTTCTGACCTTGGACAAATTATAAGGCTGCCCAGAATCTCTTTGTCTTGATTCGGTGGCCTTATAATAAACACAATAAATAAATATATGAATGAATGGTTGTTGTAAATTGCCCAGGGACAATTAGTGAGATAGGCAGTATAAAAATGTAATACATACATAAATAAATACATACATAAATACATACCGTACATACCATCTCCATGGCCGTCTCGCACATGGATGTGAAACTCATCATGTCACATTGCCATCATGTGACGTTTCATGATGTTTTTCCCAATCACGGAGCTGGGGTGGGTGTGGCCTATGCTTGACGCATCCAGCCCATGGGATGCCATTTTGACACAGCTGATCTAGCAGAACTAAGGGGGCTGTTAGGAATAATTGTGATGACACTTGCTGCAAGTATAGAACCCACTAATAAAACTACACTAATAAAACTACAAACATATAGTTTCAGGTAGGTGAGGTAGCCTTGGCTTCAGAATGCTTGTATAAAATTACAAATACTTTCCCTGCTGGAATGTATATTTATATTTAAAAGCAAGATATTTGTCAAAGGAAAGCCTGCTAAGAATACAGTAGAGGGAGTCTGAAATTGCTCTATTAAGACAGTTTTAACAACTCCCATAATGAATCACTGCTGCAGTTAAAGCTGTGAGTTTTCTATGTCTCAAAGTATACGGAGCATGTAGTAACAAAAGATAAAATCAGTTTTCTGAAAGATAATTATAATTTCAATGAGGGCTTCCTTCTCTCTAAGATGTGTAGCGATTTGGCATTAGTGTTCTCCTTCAGTTAACATTGAATAAATATTCAACAAGTTAAGATTTATCTTCTTGGAATCCTACTCAAATTCAAATACTTGACAAAGGAGAATTCCACTGTGCAGTATACAGAGTTGGTGCTGATGGAGCAGAGAGCAGAGTTGTTAAAAGTAAGCAGAGTAAATTAGGCAGAGCTAACAGATCATAATAGGTAAAATTAGAAAATGTCACATTTGTGAATTCATTCTAGGGTATTGAGGTGACACTACCATATCTGGGCTGCAAAAGCTGGGCAATCATCAATTAAGAATCTCTTCACACACACACACACACACAGAGAGAGAGAGAGAGAGAGAGAGAGAGAGAGAGAGAGAGAGAGAGAGAGAGAGAGAGAGAGAACTGAATTTCAGTATCATGATTACAAAGCAAGATTCAGAGGGCTATTTATTCATCTTTTAGTCTTAGTCTTATTTAGTCCATGTATTAAGAGTATTAATGGTCTTAAGATGTCTCATCAGGAGTCTGTCTGTCTGTCTGTCTGTCTGTCTGTCTGTCTGTCTGTCTGTCTATCTATCATCTACTGTATTCTATCTACCTACCATCTATCTAATTTTAATGTTACCCCTCATTCCCTCACAGAGAGACCCTGGACAAGATAGTAACAAAATATTAAAAATGTAAATAACTATATATAAATTTAAAAAGAGGCAAACAACGTTAAATATTAATTAAAAGACATGGAAAGGACTTTCAGGGTGCTAACCTGTACCATAGTTGTATGCTCCTCTGCATGTCCCCAAGCAAGGCTGCAGAGCCATGTTTCATATCTTTCCAGAAGGCTGGGAGACTGGAAACCTGCCTATCTCTGGGCACAGAATTTTCACAGGGTGGGGGTGACAGTAGAGAAGGCTTTGTTCCTGGACACCACCAGTTGTCATGCTTTGGCTGATAGTGTCTGCAGTGCTCTTTCCCTGCCAGACTGGGTGGGACTGGCTGATGCAGTGGGACAAAGATGGCTCCATAGGTAACATTTACTGCTCTATGGTATTTAGTTTTGCTCAGACTAACTCAATTCATATATGTACATACATCTTAGTTCATACACTTCCATTTCTTGGAAGTGTACTTAGTTACACTTAGTTCATACACTTCCATTAGTTCTTGTCATTATTCACTGAGCATTGAAGTTGCGTCATATATGCATCTGCATCACCTAATTTCTATGCATTTCAAGGATAATACCTCAGTGTATGTATTAATTGTCCCACAAAGCATTATATTGGAATAATGTAAAATTTTACTAGTATGGCATTGTTATTTACACAGGAAGGTTGGAGTTGCTGTTGTCAGGTAATACAGACCTCAGGTGTTTAAAATTGAAGCCTTGATGATTGGCAGCTAAATGTGTGAACCAACTCAGCCCAAAAAAAAAAAGGCATGTGAAAAAACGCAAGTATTCTCTATCTGATTTTGTGCTTGTTATGACACAATTGAACGTGCAGGCAATTTTTTTCCCCATTATCAAATGCTTAATAAGTATCGTGTGTCTAAGATAATCCTTTCACGGTTATCCAGTTTATTATTTTTACTGAGATTATCATATGGCATCCCAGACTGAAGAATGCTGCAAACTGTTAAAATGGGCAACTGTACCTTTTTAACTGTAAAGGCTCTGTATTTTGCTCTAGATTTCCTTTTTGTTCCTGAGAAAAGAGAAAGGCAAGAAAAAGGCGAGAAGGAAAAAACTGCTTTGAATTTGGCTAAGTGCCTAGGCCAATAACATTATGCAATCATTAGCTGACACAAGATTAGCTTCTTCCCAATATCAAAGCAGGCATTGTATGTGATACCTAGCCAATAGAGTCCCTTTTCTTCACAGAACATAGAGGTAGAAAAACGCTGAGGAAGATGCCATTTATCTTTGCTAAAAATAACATGCCATTTATCATGATACTAGCTTTATCAACGTTTCCCAATCCCATTCCTAATATTTTACTCTATGGTAAATTGTTATTTCAGAAATCACTTTCAGCATACCTTCACCCATCCATGAGTGGGTGAAGAGAATGCAATAGTATTGCATTGTTAGTTCTTCTCTGCCTTGTCACATTAAAGTTAAACTTTGTTTCTTTTTTCTGGAAGTATCTTATTAGTGGTCTTACAAAACATCAGATGCTATATATTGAGAAACCCATTCATTTCCGAAATGGATTTAATATTCACTATATGATTATTGCATTAATTAAAAATGTGTTGCTAAACACATTGTAAGCTGCCCTGAATCTTCGGAGATATAAATGGGATTTTTTTAAAAAAAAAGTATTCAGTCCGGCTAATAAAACTCTTCCATGGCACCTTGCAATAACTTTAGGAATCAAGCTAATAGTCTAAGGTCATTGAGTTTCCACTTGAAATGGAAGTGTTGCACTAGTATAAAGTATCTTCCTGGCCATTCTATCAAGATTTGAGTCATTTTTTTTTTCATATTATAGCACAAAAAACTAAAAGTTATAGACTATATAAAGAAAGACCAATCCTGCAAAAGGAATTAGTGATGCATGTGCAGGGGTGGGATTCTACCGGTTCATCTGGTTTGGGCAAACCAGTAGTTCCTTTTGGGGTGGTTCAGGCAAACCGGTTCTATCAGTGGTGAGTTTGCCCTGCCCGCCTGCCCTGCTCTATACTGACCTTTATTTCGTTCTTCTGAAGCCCAGCTGATCAGTGCGGCATTACGGATTGCCGTGCCTCAGCTGTTTTTTGTAATAGCGGCTGCAGTAAAAGGTAAGTATCCTCGCTATTTCCAATGCAATGCACATGAGCACACAGCAAACTGATTATTAGTCTGGTAGAATCATACCAATGTGCATGTGTGTCATTAGCCTGTTGAACAGAAGAGAGAGGAGGACATGCAGATGATGTCCTTTTTCTCCTTCTCCTCCTCCTCCTCCTCCTCCTCTAAACTCCAGCCTGTAAACATTTTTGGGGGGTAAGATATTTTGGAATACATCAAGCCAGTTTCTAAAAATGAACAAAAAGAAGCCAATCTTCAAACTATAAATCGGAGCCAACAGACTGTAAGGAGGACCAGTAGAGACATAAGTAAGTCTTTTCCTTCTGCATATTTTGCATTTGCCTTGGAGACGTAGATGAGGCAGTTTTTGCATGGTCCAGAAGTTTGTGGTAGGGCTCTTTTCCCAGATTCGCAGAGCCAGAATCTGCCAAAACCCCTCCTAGCTAGCTGAGTCCTCTAAGATCGTGCTTTACCTTTTCTGTTCAATCATTGTCTTTAATAGCTGAATCAGAGCGATTCAAATGGTGGAGCTACAGGGCTTAATTTAATCTGTCGACTAGTCGCAGCCTGATCCTCACCTCACCACAGTGTGACAGGCTGAAAGAAAAACACAACCCCCCCTAGAAATATGGTTTAAACAAGAGGGACAGATAGAGTGGAACCTTGGGTTGTGACCGTAATCTGTTCCAGGACTTCGGTCGCAACCCGATTTGGTCACAATTGTAAATGACATTGTCTGTGCATGCACAGACAGTTCTGCACATGCGCAGAAGGGGAAATTGGTGCAGAAAGAGAATCTGCCCAGCCGCATTTGTTTGCAACCGATTTTTGAATTGTGAACCGATTTAAAAATCAGGTGGATTTTTTGGTCGGAACCCAAATTGGTCGCAATCAGAAGTGTTCGTGAACTGAGGTTCCACTGTAAAAGGATCCAGATTGCAACATACACTGCAAAACTTCAGCAGATTTTGAAGTTTTGTGGTATGAAGTGAATTATAATGACTTCTTCAGGGATCCGGACATCTTAACTCAAATTTAGAATTTTCTTCCTAACTTCCTCATAAAAGCAAGGTTGGTGTCCACAATTATTACCAGAGACTGGACTCCAAAAGCAAAAACAAAATTTAAGGGAGCAATCAACTAGTGTGATTGTAAAGATGGCTGGTAGTGTATGAGGTACACTATTTTTAATGCCTTTTAGTATGATCAATATTAATCGATTATTCATTTAATTTTTATTCCATAACAATAAAATGGTGGGACAAGCTGTATAAAAAAATAGTGACTGGGATCACCTAGTAAGTGTCTATGGAGATTCTCAGTCATCCAGGTCATGGATGTCCCAAAAGTGCTTTTTCAAGAGGCAACTGGATGTTCTAGTTTTTCTCTGAAGGAATTTCACTTCTCATTCAAGAAGCTTCTTCAGCTCTCTTCTTCAGAGCTGAAGGAGCTTCTTGGATGAGAAAAGAAACATCTTCAAAGAAAGACTAGAAGGTCCAGTTGTCTCTTGAAAAAGTACTTTTGGATCGCCTATTGAGTGTCCATAAATAAAAATGGGATTCTGGAGAAGTCTTTCCTGTACTAGTTCATCTTTTTAACCAATACACCATACTGACTCCCACAATAGACAATAACATTCCAAAAGTTAGGTCTTAGGTTATTCTGCATACAGATCATTTGAATCCTTTATTGTTACTCTCATTTCCTTTTTTCTTTGACTATCGTCTCACTGTCATGTGTAGTCCCCATGGATATAAAGTCATGCTCATTGATTTATGTTACAAAACATTTTTCATTAAACATATAGGTAATTTCATCTTCCAAACATTCAACTATTAACCTAAGAATATGCTTTAGAAGTACAGGATAAATGCATCTGTGGGTTTAATGTAGTGCCTTGCTTCTTTCCATTGGAATTTGCAGAGATTTTCCAATTGACCAATGCCGTAAGCTATATATCTTACATGGCAAAAATAATAGTGAAAGAGAGAAAACTGAAAATAATAATAATATTATTGTATAATGTGGTAAATAGCAGACTTGTCATGCATTTTTTGCTAAACATTGACATAAAAGCAACACATCTGTTTGATGCAATTATAAATACTAGACAATTCTAATTATATATATAAAAAATAGACACAGTTGCTTGCCTTCTGATTTCCTCACAACTATAAAATATAGTAAACGAAGTAGATAGAAGAATTGCTGAGATTTGAAGGCATAATTGCAATACTAAATGAAGTAATGGAAGTAATCATTGTCTTTCTACATTGTATTTAGCAACATCAGTGCTTTCTATTATTTTTTACCTGTTGGCCCATTTGTTAGTGCACGATGAAGGGTTACAATGATGGAGAGAAAACAATGAAAGCCAAATGAAGAAATTAGTGTTACACATTCAGATATAGATCCAAGCACCTCCTAAACTGTCTATATGGTTTGGAAACTTTGTTTTCCTAGGATTTGGGCAGTTCCAAATGCAGTTTTAAGCTTAGGAAAAAAAGCATACAAAACATGCATTCAGAGAAAATAATATCTAGATAGGCAGAATATTTTACATGGCACCTTGAGAAATTATTTTAATAGTTTCAGCATTCTGCAAGTATAAATTTGTGTGCAGTTTTTTAAAAAAATAATGAGCAGATAAATATAGAAAATGTACAGAATAAATAGAAATAGATAAAAGACAGCAATATTGATGATTTTAAAAAGGCTTAGATAACAATGGAATATGAGATAAGGATTTCTCTCAATCACCTCCAGTATCGGAAAATTTGGATGCTTGATACCAATAGTAGTGTTCATGGATGGCATTGTGTTATTGTGTCCAGGTCCTACCTGTGAGCATCTCTAAAGAATTTAGATAGCTTCTGCTTTTTCTCTCTGTGTCATCTGAAAGTACCTAGTTCGTCTATTCATACATTTTTAAGATACATACAAAGCAGAAATGAACTGAGCTTTCCATTCCTAGCAATAATGGAATCAGCAGTAGTTCTAGTAGCGAAACCTGAAGTTGAAGACATGGTGGACTTTATTGTACTGGAAGATATGGACACAATAGTAGCTGAAAATGGCTGCTCAGTGGGACTTTCTGCCTTCTTTCCTTTTTAGGGGCAGGCCCTTCATTTGCTTTCTCTATCTACATTCAGTCCAGCTAGAGACAGAGAAATATTCCATTGGATTTGGTGGTTGCTCCACCAATTTTTCCTATCTGCCAGTCCAAAGAAGGCAGCAGGACAGACAATAAAAGTAAGGAGATGAAGAACAGAACCAGAGATCAGCAATGGACTTGCTAAACTGATGGAAGTCTTGGCAAGTAGACATGAATGCAATCCGTGTGCTATGGTTCCCAAATCCGGTATTATATGTTGAAAAGTTCCTTCTCTTCCATCATCCCTCCTTCGGTTTCAATTTCCCAATTTTGAATTGGGTGATCCTAAGGAGTCCCTTTGCTCTTGCTGAAGGATTTCTAAATAATGCCACTTCATTCTTTGATACTCAGTTTTCTCCCCAATTCTCCTTGAATTATTTTAAAGTAAGATGTTTTCTAAAAGGATTTATAACTTACCATTAGAAATCTTCTTCATTGCTTTTTAGCCCTGCAGGATTTCATAGGGATTATGAAAAGGATTTTTTTATCACTAGGGAAATATGGCTTTGGCTATTATATCTTTAAAAAATAAATCTTCAGAGTAGTCTGTCAGCCAAGCAAGCAACACATTTATATCAGTTCCACCACCACAGAGAGTCTTTCTTCTAAGGTAGAAGAATATTTTAGTGAACTGTTTCAATTTTTAATATGTGAAATGGAATAAAACAAAGTGTGCTCCAGGATAAATGTCTATGGGTTTGCTATTAATTTGCAACATAGTTACATTATTTCCTTCTTTTCTTTATTTATTGTTATATTCGCTGTATGGTTTGCTATTTTCATAGCCCAATCAATCAATCTTAATATGTTTGATATACTAATATACTTAGTATACATTAGCATTTTTGTGCACATATTTTTCTGTGGTTATTTTGTCATAAAATTTACTATTAACAAAGAGTATTTTTCATTTTTTTAAAAATAGAGTAATTCTCCAATAAATTTAACCAGAAAGATCCCCTGACAACCTCTTTTTTCTGCCAAGTCCCTATGAGGTTGCCTTCAATTAGTCTGCAAACAACTGTATGTCAAACAATCTTAAGTCACCCTTAGCTATAGAATTGTTTAAGTAGTGTTTAGCTCCTATGTCAACATCACCCAAAGCTGGCCTCAAGGAAGTAAAATCTATTAGGCTTTGTCATTCATTGCTTCAGTTGAAAGTTAGGAAACTAATAGAAGTTGGAAACAAAATCAATTGCTATAAATGTACTGTAAGCCGCCCTGAGTCTTCGGAGAAGCGCGGCATAGAAATTAAAAAAAATATCAGTAAAATCAAAATAGGAATCAATGCCAGGCTTGCTCCAGCTAAGTCCCTAGCAAAGAAAGACTCTCATTTCTGGATTAGTCTGGTTTCCACACATCTGGATTCTTTCAACACCACTCCCTCCCCCCTATACCTCCTTCTTCCTCCTCCTGCACATCTTCCACAAATGACTCTACCCCCTCCCTCCATTTATGGCAGGATGCCAGCAAGCTTAGCCAAGTGTAGTGAAGATGGCAGAGTTGACAATGTAGGAGAGGATCTTGACACAGTAATAGAATTCTGCCAGTGTAGTTTCCTGCCATCTCAAGGATGGGTGGCTGTGGACCCATCCTTGAGTTTTGATATTCCATCACCAACCTCTTTTCCTTTCTTTTACAGGGTGGAATGTGTCCCATTTGTTGTACTTGAGGTTTTTTCCTTTGTTTGCTTGATCTATTGCTTTTCTTAGCTGACTACATCTCCCCTTGACTGCTATTTGTCTAAGGAATAACTTCTGCAACCCATCCCAGTCACCTTATTCTTAATGTGTTCTTCCCATTATTTTTCCCTGCAGCACTCAAACATCTGGTTAGCCAAAGGATCTGGACTCCATGGCTCCCAAAATTCTTCCCAACCTTTACATTTTATGATTTTAGGCCAACTTATCCATTTTCTTGCACCTTCATTTCAAATGAGAGTTTGCCTTAATTACAACATGTAGCTTCGCATTTGATGACTATGTACAAAAGTGTTCCATCTAACCTGCCATCTTACAGTTTGGGTACCCTTCTAGACATACAATTTTTCACCACATTCTTAGTTAAAAGAATGGAGTGAGCAATGTGGCATAACTGAGAAACAAATTAAATAAATACAATTTTTTTTAATTAATTAATTAATTAATTTATTTACTTACTTACTTACTTACTTACTTACTTACTTACTTACTTACTTATTTATTTATCAAATTTATAAGGCTTTATTTTAAGGCTTCATCAACAGAAATACAGTGTAGTTTTCAAATAATGAGACAAATGGTCCCACTCCATTTTTCCTTGATGAAACAGCACAAGTACTGGGTAGAATTCTGGATGTCACACTTGAAGAAATTTTCAACAGAATTGAAACATGTTCAGAAAATGGCACCAAGATTATTACTGAAAATAGAAACTCAGTGAAGAAACACTGAAATATTCTTCAATATTATACTTCAAAGAGCTATAATACTTACAGGGTGTCCCACAGAATGCCACAATCACTTCTTTATCATTCCAGAATGAGGGTTTCAAACTTTTTCAGACCAGGAAAATTGGCACAGTAGTTACACTAATGCATTCAAGAATTAAGTGAAGGATCATCTATCATAGATGCTCTAATTTGGATTGTCAAACTGAGTATGGGATGATAGTAGTCTGCCAGATTTTCTTTTTCTCCAGGATACTTGATTTCTTCTTCAACTGGGGTTGAATACCAAGATAACAGATCATTCCAGAGCAGAAAGGATATTATGGGAAGCACGGTTCATTGAAATGCTCTAGGACTGGAAAGATTTAGTTTAGTTTACTGTCATTGCACCTTGTACAATGAAATTAAATGCCATCTTCAGTGTACATTATACATAAAAAATAAAACAAAAACATACATCCTTCACATTCCATATAATTGAACTGAAAACCCCTGGTATTGCATTAATATTACACTATACAGTAGAATTCAATATAGTTACTGGTCTGGGATAGAAGCGGTTTTTCAGCCTATTTGTCCTTGTTTTTATTGTCCTGTACCATCTGCCAGATGGTAATAGTTAAAAAAAAAAAGGGTGCCCAGGATGAGATGGATCTTTGTTTTGAACTTTCTTAAGGCAGCAGGAGCTATAAAGCTCTTCCAAGGAGGGGAGAGGAACCAATGATCCTCTGAGCAATGATGTTAACCCTCTGGAGTGCTGTGCTATCTGCCACTGTGCAATTGGCAAACCATACACAGGTGCAGTAAGTTAAAATATTTTCGATGGTGGTAGAAGGTCACCAGCAATCTTTCATTCAGTTGTTTCCTGAGAAGTCTAGTAGTATATAGTATAACCTCTGCTGGGCCCTTTTGACCAGTGCTGCCATGTGAGCACCCCAGGTCAGGTCCTCTTTTATGATAATGCAGTCAAACCTCAGTTTGTGACTGCAATCTGTTCCCGGACTGTGGTCACGACCTAATTTGGTCGCATTCTGAAGTGACACTCACTGCACATGTCCAAACAATTCTGCACATGCACAGAAGTGAAAATGGTGCAGAAAGGAATCTTTCTGTGCCAAGTTTTGTTCGCCCACCAAGTTCTGAGTCGGGAAGCAAGTCAGAACTCGGCTGGCTTTTTTGTTCGGGAACTAATTTGGTCGTGAACTGGGGCATTCGCAAACTGAAGTTCCACTGTACGCAAAAACTTAAAACTGGAGTCACCATGTACTTCAGTCATAGAATCACATTGCACCATTGTATATTATAGGGTCTTAACCAAGCATATTAAAAAAAAATCCCTCCACAAAATAAAAAAGCTTCAAAATAGGGAGTGTTACCACTGGCTGTTTGTATAAACACAATTATTTACTGAAGCAACTCATTTTGGTGTATACTTTGAACCATAAATCAAATGGGTTGGGTTCTCATAGCAAATGAGATAAGAAGAAGAGCAAAATATTAAATAACCAAACATAAATCACCAACATAATCAAGCTTCACGTAGTTTGCAAATGTAGGCACTAGGTCCAATAGACTCATTTCCAACCTAGTATACATTTTAATAAAGAAACAAGCATTCTGGATTTTCATTTCACTAATAAATCAGAATGAAGGCTTGATTGAAGAAAACTCATAATTTTTCTGAAGGTTTGGAAAGAGACCATCTAATTGAAAAAGCACAGGACTGTACTGATGGCTGGTTGTTGTTTTTTTTATTAATATACAAAAAGGAAAAGCATACTATATGGTCCTTACCTAAGTAGGAAAGCATAAATGTATTTCAAGTACTAAAGTGTCATGCAGCAACATGATCATCCTTTCATCATTTTGATAAAAATTGACCCTAGAGAAGAATGCAAGAGCAAACAAGTCAAAAAAAAAGGAAATCAACTCTAAAAGTAGGCTAGGAGAGTTAACTGCCATGCAATAAATCACAAGTGACCCACAACCTGTCAACCGAAGGACAACTGAGGTGATACATAATGGAATAAGGCAGGCACTGGATAAAAAGGAAGGCTGGACAGTTTCTGATTGTATCAACAGTGCACTCCTGTCTTCCCCAGTCCCACGCATCACTTGGCTAGGCTGTAGGAGAGCAAGGGGTGTTTGTGTGTGTGTGTGTGTGTGTGTGTGCAGGTGTAATGCTTAAGCAGTTTTCATTAATAAAGCTTGCAAATGTTAATAGAAACCTTTGTTTGTGTGTCTAGGGTTTCCTCGAGCAATTCATTACTGTATAAGATCCCAAACTTCAAATCTGTAACAGTTATATCAGGATGAATTGTCCCGACCACTAAACTAATAATCTATATATATATAACAGAAGTGTCACCACACTTCTGTGGGGTGTGTGTGTGTGTGTGTGTGCGCGCGCGCGCATGCTCTACATGCTCCTACACAGAGCAACCAATCTCACCCAAACTTGGCACATACATACTTTGGTGTTGTGAGATCAGCACTGGGGGTGGGTGGGGGGTGTCACAAAAGCTTTTGAGCCGTCTTTCCCCCACAAAAAGGGTGTCGAAGTGGACATTTTCTTGCCCCACGGACATTTCACTCCCAAAATCTGCTGCACATGGGCAGATGGTTACCAGGCAAGGCATGAAAATCAGAAGTTCTCCAGCCAATACAGGCAAGGCATGCAAATCGGGCAAAGAACGCTGGGAATTGTAGGCTGCAACATTGTCATAAATACCCAGGCAAAGTTGGGTTATCAGCTAGTAAATAATATTCTAAACTGCCAGAACTCATGACATTATCCAATTCTGTAACATTTGGGAGGAAACATAAAATCTCTTAAAATTTGGTGATCTCATGAGGTTCCAGTCATTCTTAATGCTGTATGTACTCAAAATCAGTGGAAGTTGTCCTTAGTTCCATGTTAAAGGTTGCCAAAACTTGTCCGAAAACAACTGAGAGCTTCAGCAAAATTTGGAAAAATTCAGGCTTCCCAATTTCTAACTGCCTTTGAATTGGATGGTGAGTATCACACACAGCTATGCAACCAGTTGAATATTGTTAAATATTATTGTAATAGTATTATTATTGATTAATATCATGGGCAACATAGGTGTGAGGGATGAAATGTACATCATTGCAACACAAACTCCTCTTTTTCATATAGTTATGTTCACAACATGGTGACACAAGTGCAAAAGGGACAAGATTACATTGTGGTGTGACAACATGAGTTTTGTAACTACTTATGTTGAAGGAAGCAATGCCTTTGATTTCTAATTTACCAAGCCTTCTTTCTTAAACCCCTATAGATAGGGCTCGCAATTTGGGGGTCCTTCTGGACTCGTCCCTTACTTTGGAAGACCACGTGGGGGCCGTGACCAGGGGGGCCGTGACTACTGCAACACACTCTACCTTGGGCTGCCCTTGGGGACCACTCGGAGGCTTCAACTGGTGCAGAATGCAGCTGCGCAAGTAGTGATGGGAGCTTCGCCACCTGCATTGACTTCCAGTTACCCTCTGCGTGAGATTCAAGGTGCTGGTAATGACCTATAAAGCCCCGAATGGCTTGGGACCGGATTATTTGAGGGAACATCTGCTGCCAGCTTCATCTTCCCACCGGCCAGTTCGCGCCCATCGGGAGGGCCTCCTTCGGGTACCGCCAATAA
>JANHFR010005626.1:115974-126173 GCA_032468015.1 Mimophis mahfalensis
TACAAATGCGCATTTGGAACAGATTAAATTCGTAAGTAGAGGGACCACTGTACTTGCCAATGTTAGGCACTATGCATGGACCAAAAAGCAGATTTCAAAAAGGGCTAAGAATTTGAGACAACCAAAAAGTAGATTCAGACCTCACTACAATAAAAGCTCGGTTTATTCATTATTTTCCATCCGATAATCATTGTGGTTAACTCCAATTAAAAAAAATATAAAATATTATGCTCTTGCAGTATAGCAAAGATAGGTTTACGGTTAAAATCCACACTAGACATCCTTGGCCATATGCCAGAGCCCCAGCATGACTGTGTACCACTGGCACAATCGGTGTATCTACCCTGATTATGCAATTCTAGGTTACTGTTCTAATTCATCAAAACCTTAAATATAACATTACTTTGGAGCTCTGCAGAAAATTAAATTAGAATATATTTTAATTACCCATGAAAACCATGTAATTACCCATAATACATCAGGGTGGTGCTATACTAGGAGCATTATGTGTTATTAAAATAGCAAACCATTTGCAATTGTCCCACACAAATTACTATCTTCTGAATTACATGTCAGCTTGCCTATGGAGATTACCAAGAGGAAAGGAATTTCGTTGGGGGCCAGTCAGACCTGGAACTGTGTTGGTGTCAGGCTTCCCCAACCAGAACTCAGCAGTAAATTACAACTCTCTGACACCTCTTTGCAGCTTAGTTCGACCTTGCAGCTTGACTTGGCAGAAAGCTCACAAGCACAGCTCAGCTAGATCACAATCTCTTTGCAGATAAGAATTAACCCATGGACAGCAGTTACCCATTGCTGCCCCAAGAAATTCAGACATTTATATATTTGTAAAGGTTTAAACTTGAGCTTTTTTTCTCCCACCGTTATACATGGTGCAGGCTTTGAAGTCCTATGGTTGTGCTATTTACATAGCAGACACCTCTACCCTGGGAACCACTAATTCCTGATTTGACGGCTTCAATCCTTAAAAATCACTAATCAACTGAGACCCCATAGGATAACATCCTTGAATTTACAAGAGATTATTATATGACTACATGCTCCATAACGTATTACCCTTTTCATACACACATTCTTATCATAGAGGAATTCCTCTGGAAGCCTGAATGTTATGCATTCTCTCTTTTCAGCCACAAAACTTTGAATCATACTCAGATATTTTTAGAACCATTCATAAGTCTCTGATGTAATATTGAACCTCAAAATATTATCCTTTGGGGGGAGGGAGAGAGTAGATGAAAAATATATGTCTCCAAGTTTTATCACAAGATTTATGATTAGGAGTTGGCTTTTTCTATTTTCTGAGACATAGCTCGTAGAGTATGCAGCAAGTTAGTAGAAACAGGACAAATAATTCTTAGAAAAAAATAAAAATAAAAGGGGAATAAGAATTCACTTGGTCGTAAACTGGGATTTTACTCTATGATGAAAAAAGATATTTATATTATGATTTGACGAGCCACCCTTGCACTATGCTTTTGTACACAGAAAGTCAAAGTAATATTAAGCCAATTTTATGATATGATAAGCTAATAAAAAAAAGAGATTGCAATGAAGATTGTGAAAAGGAAAAAGAGAAAGATAGGAACAAAGAATTTGAAGGAAGAAAAAAGCATAGCATAGCAGAAGAATGCAAAGCAGACATGTAGGAGATAGAAAGGTCACCAAGAATGAGTTCACAGAGGTAAACCTACAATTACAGAGATATTTTCATAAAATATAAATTTCAGAATAAGGTAAGGTTGGTAAGACAGAGGACTTCTTGTAATATATTTGAAATAAAGGAGAAAAAAAATTAGAACATTAAATTAGTATTCTGACATTGCAACTGTTTGGAGGCTGTCAGGCTGTTTTCAAGAAATTTTGGAATACTGTATTCTGAAAAATCTCACAACATACTAATCTGATCATTCCAGCAATGGTCTATTGAGTCCCATACATTCCAATTTTACAGAAAATTGATGAATGATCCCTAGAATAGCTGAATCAACATAATCCAGAAGAAAAATGAATAGTCTGGAGTTCTTAGGAATACTGGTCATAAAATGGTAGGTTTTGTGCATAGTGTAATGGGTCTGAAGTAAGAAAAAGTGCTCAACTGAAATTTTATTTCAATTTATTTCAATTCAAATATTCAATTATTTCTCTTTACTCTGAATAAATTTATAAGAATAAAAGGAGTTACTAATTGCCTGGATGAAAATATTTACCTTATCTTTGAGATATGGAGTTTGGGTGAAATGTCAAACAACTAGAAGATGGCAAAGAATTGTTCCTGTCTTCCAAAAAAGGTAAAAGAGATTACAGTCAGGCTACTATTAAAAACTAGGAAGTTACTGATACAACTTCCAATGGTGCTTTTTCAAGAGGCAACTGGATTCTCTCTATGTTTGTTTGTTTGTTTTTGAAGATGTTTCCCTTCTCATCCAATCTTCTTCAGCTCTGATTGGATGGTAGGGAATCATGACCTGGATGACTGAGAATCTCCATAGACATTTACTGATTGTAAAGCCTGTGATTTCTAGGGTATAAGCATTTTGAAAACAATGTGCTGATTATCAGACATTAATATAGAGTTGTTTGTTGGGACGGGTACTACACTACACTAACATTTTAATTCACTCTTTCATTTGGTAATTCCTTAGTAAACTATGGGAAAGCTATTTGACATAATATATCTTGCAGAATTGCATTTCACAATGTATAAAACCCTAAATAGCAAAGTACATAAGTATGGACTGAATATGGCATGGCAATTAATGAGAGTGCTCAACATTGTCAGTTTAGTTCTGGGACCTATACATCTTAAACATATTGATTATTAATTATATATATGAGAAGATGGAAGCAATGCTCATCAAATCTGCAAGGAACACAAAATTGGCTGAGAGAGATAATACCTAAATTCAAAATCTCTGGATTAGGTTAGAGAAATACATAGCAATGACATTTAGTAGGAAAAATGCAGTTATACCCTTTGTATACAAAAGTTATATAAAAATTAAATATTTAGAATCAGTATTAAATGGTTTGGCAATGTTATTTGTCTTTTACCAAATAGTAATATAGTATAAAGATACCATATTTCATCTTTTACTTTTGTATAACCTTAATTAAATAGGATTGTGAAACTATCTAAAGCAAGGGCCCCCAACTTGGGCTGCAGCTGACTACTGGACCGTGTTTGGTTTGGAAGTGGGCCGTGCAGATAGCGGCCTGGCCCATGCATGAACGCAAACACCAACCCACTGCTTACAAGTTCCCCTCCCTCCCTGCTGGGCCGCCAGGCCATAAGGTTGGGGACCTCTGACCTAAAGCATTTATTCCTTCCACTAGATATTGGGGACTCTGGCCACTGGCCAATCACTGTAGTTGAACGGTGAAAAATATGAATGGTTGCATAAACAGTTTATATATTGTGCTACTTAGGTGTTACACATCATTAACAGATAAATTGCAGGACAGCCCAACATTTATAGAACACCCATATATTTGTTCGACAGCAGTTTTCCACATTAAAACATATTTGCAATGTTTTGGTAAGTCCAGTAAAAATGCCTTTCGATCTTTTACTTTAGAGCACAGGTGTCGAACTCAATCATGTCACATGACATAGTTGACGTTTTTTGCCTTTGGGAAGGAAGGGTGGGCCTGGCCTGCAAGTGTGACATCTGGCCTGTGGGGTCACCAGTTTGACATCCCTGTTTTAGAGGATAGTAATAGAGCAATCCTACATGCTGGCTTGAGGATTCCTACAGTTCCAAATATTCTGCCACAAAACATCATAACAATATACTGTTCATAACTACTGTAAAATAAATTTAAATTTTGCAGCACATCAGAGACTTAATATCAGATGTTCAGTTCTGTTTGCTATACATCCATCTATCCCATACAAACACATGCCATCTCTCAATGACACACAGTTACAGGTGCTTCCCAACTTCAAAAGCACTATTTTATAAGAAACCGCTCATGAGCCTTCTTTTTAAATATTTCCATCATCATTCATGCTATTAAAATTGAGATAATTCTGATTTTAAAGCTGACCTACACTCCCCCACCTTTGTACACAAAATTATATTCCGCATTTACAGTAACTGTTCAGCAAAACAAACTGAAATATATACATATTCTAAAATATTGCTCACACCACACCTTCAGCCCAAGTCTGCCTGTCATACTTCCCCTTGTTTGGTCAACAGGTCCTCAAAGTCTTTTCCTTTCTCTAAAGCTGATTTTAGTTCTGTTTTATTTGAAAACTACTGCTTCAAAGTATATTAAGAAACTCAAAAGCAAGCACATTGCCAAAATTATACCATAAAATCCCTGTGAATTACTGATATCGCTACCTGGAAGTAAGAATCAACAATTATAGTGAACAGTTAGTCTATTCTTTCTGCAAATAATCTGAAAGGCTTTCTGAACTAGACAGCCATAGCCTAATGTCTGTGGTTTTTCCCCTTTAAGAAACACTACAGGTTGAGTTGGCATTGAGACAGAAGGCTATAAATTCCTATCTTCTATCAAGTACTACTGACCTCAGAGCAAACCCCACAACTGGCTACAGGCATTCAACATCCATCATTGCTTCTGAAACCTAATCATTTGGGGAAGGACAGCTGCACTGGACAACAGTTAAGCAGCTTTCTAAGTTCTGAGCAATAAAAAAGAAACACACAAATCCACATTTTAGTTTCTAAGCTTAGTCCTGATGGTATTTATCAGTGTTCATCATATGAATCCATTAATATTAAAACTATTTTACATCTAAATTTAAAAAGTGAACTCACGTTGCAATAGTGATATATTTCAAAGTAAGCATTAGAACAGATTATAAAGCATCCTATCAAATGCTTGAGTGTTATTGATTTTACTGGTCTGCGACTAGTTTCTTTACATTTTGTAATCTTCTTAGGTTAAGGAAAATTTCTGTAACCAATATGATCAAACTTTAAAAAATAACAGTATATCAACAATTAATTACTAACTTTAAACAGCAAGCCAGACAGTAAACAATACATTAAAAAAAAATCCCATACCTTTGGAATTAATTCCTTGCTTATCTGTGAAATGTCATTATCATGACATTTAATCATAAATTAATTTGAGAAGCAAGTAGCTTTGGCCATTTTCAAGTGCAGCCTCCCACCCCCACCCGCACAAACGCACACCATATATATCTTAATGAATTTTGAAAAATGCTTCCCAAATAATTATTCTTTAAATAATAGAAACTGGATATCAGTAGATTTTACTGTTCTGTTTCATATAATACATTATTTCTATGAAAAATACACATCAATTGAATTTAACCAGTATTGGCTGCTGTATAAAAATATACACTTTCATAGTCTGCCATTATCATTTGCTCTTCCCAGAACTCCAGAACTTGACAGTACCCAAATTTAAAAAAAATCATTTATTTAGTAAGGAAAAGCAGAAAAAAATTAAACACAATAACTTCACCAAACCATTTTATGTTATTGCAAAGATCAGACCACAATTTTAATGAATTGATATATGATTAACATATATCTTGCATGTGTAAGAAGATGCATGTGAACTAATAGAAGCATTTTTTTGTAAAATGCATGAAGCAATCTAATATTTGGCTAAGTGATGTTTAATATTCATATTTGCGCCCATTTTTAATTCATTTTTTTGTTTTACTTGTGAAATATTAGATTTTTAAAATCAGGCAGACATGATTTGTATTTTCCTCAAATTCAATATGAAACCTTTATATATAAAAAGTTGTAAAATCTTTTTACTTGAATAAAGAATCTAAGTAAAGATAGAGAAAACATCTGCCGGGGATGCATTAACTAAAAAATATTCTGTCTAGGGCAGCATTTCAACCAGATGGCCAATGGTGATTCTTCTAATTTTGGATATACCAAAGATCAATTTACTGTATGGTTTCTTTTTATAAATACAAGATGATTAACAGAAAAAAAGATAAATCAGTAGTAATAAATTTCATTGCTATGCATTTAACTGTTAGGATCAATGGAACTGACAACACACCACTGCTCAGTCATAATTGAATGATATTACAATAATAAATAAGTAATGGGGAAACATTATGGTTCGGATAAATGTTTATTCCATTATATCTGTGTTGTGGAAGACACAGAATCCTGTTAATGAACTGCAACATAAAGAAACAAAAATGAAACATGTTAGAAAAGATTTGAAGGAAACAGGTCTCTCAAGCAATCTTCTCTATCATTAAATTTCCTCTGTAGACATGACATATAGAAAACCATAGAAGATCAGTGAGAAAATAATCCATTGCCATCACTTAGCGTATCATAATTTATGATGAAGGGTTTACGCACTGGTGTTTTTTTTGGTTTTTAGTTGTTATTACACATCTATTAGAAGATTTGTATAATATTTATTCCAAATAAATTAAAAATCTAACCCACATCCAACATATGTGGAAATATGACTGAATACCTGATTATAAATTATAAAGTTACGTATTTTGAACACAAACCCAATTTTGCATAATGTTTGCATAGTGGAATACACTGGCATTCAAAATCTAACCTAGTCTGCCATCCTAAAGATTACAAATGTTGTTTAACTGTCATTACACAAAATCTAATAAGGTGCATCTGTCACACATAGATATGTAAAATTAATCTGCATAGAAATCTCTAAATGAAACTATTATTAGCTGATTTTTATGTTTGCAAAGACACATTCATAGGAAGTTGATGTTAGTATATTTACCATTTTAAAGAATATATAGTTTAGAAATATTGCTATCAAATAGTACCATTGTTTTACATTTTTTCTTTATTTGAGCCTGTATTTAGCATTAGCACTGGATGTAATACCAAGATTTCCAAGGCAGCTGATCATCTGCTTCTCCTTAATAATTTAAAGGACTGTTCTGAAAATAATCTATCCATGCATCATACACAATTCTTTTTTGTGCCACTCTACAGTTTTTTGACTGATCCATAGAACAAAATCTTTGATAAATCATGCTCAATTTGAAGGAAATTCAATATGCAAATATTTCAGCTGTTCTCCAGTTCAAATGGCATTCTACAATTTGAAAAACTAAAAGTCGGCAAAGGAATACTTGACTTTATTGCTTAATTTCTATTAGGAATGCCATAGCTGTCCATTGTAAAATCTATGAAATAATTAAAAAAATTACTGGACATCAATATGCCAGAATCTTTAAGTGTTCCAAGACAAACTTTTAAGTATCAATATCTATAAGGAAAATGTAAATAAAGAATAAAGTTACATACATTTCTTCTTTTTTTTTTTTTTTAGGAAATTCTCTTCAGCTTTCTTTTAAGCTTCTTCTGGTCTTACAAGAATAGAGCCATTTCTAAACTTAACATTTTTCAGCTCATTTTTCCACACTAACACTTCTTAAACATCTGTCTGGTTATGTTAAACATCATGTTACGAATTATATATATATACACAGATATCTATTTTCTCAAGGTGATCATCTTTCAGAGAGCATAATTCCTAAACTATGAAAGGAGCAAGGATAATTCCCAAGATTCACATACTTTTCCTATAGGAAACTAAATAAATTTAATTCCAACACATTAAAAAATACGACTCACAATACATCCAAAATAAACAGATAAACCTAAGTTTTATGGAACTGAGCATAAGTACAAATATGTCTTTACAGCGAAATCATGAGTAAATTCTGTAAATTCTGGTATTTGCTTTTTAAATGCAGTTTATACAGGCCCCTAGTGGTTTAGCACTCACAGCAGCAGACAAAGGGGTGATTCCTACTTTTTAGCATGTTAGTTCCAGTATGTAAACACCATTCTATTTTTAAAAAAAAAAAATATGGTAACCCTTAAAAATAGGAATATAGCTTATATTGTAAACTTAAAAAATGGGTTATTTTCAAACCTTACACAAAAATTAAATAATGCCAGGGAACTGTCTGAATCTAATACCTACGTCTTATCACAGGCATGTTTTAACTTGTGGCACTGTTAGTAACTGAATAGAAACGCATTATACAAATGAAACACTAACTCTGAAAACACTGCTTCTTGCCATGTGGAATCTCAAAGATGTGTATCCTTTATCAAGCATCAGTCTTGAAAAATCACTACTAGTGTTACTATAAATATTTTAACGTCAACTTAAAAATAGAGGTCTTTTCTGAAATCTCAGTAATTGAAAAGTGTATAAAAACATGCATCATTCCAGATTAAAAGTACAGTAGTATATATAAATCTAATATACTGCCTTCAGATCATTATTATCTTACCTCCCTTTGTAAAACTAGAGTTCTTCAATCACACTTTTCATAATTTATATTTACATCAATACAGTAGGATACAATTGACAGGTAAACTGATGCCATTAAAGAGGCTATTAATTAAACATTTAGACACATCAATAAAACAGTTCATCTTATGACACTTCATTTAAGGAAAGTGATAATCCAGCAGCATCTTTACTTAAAATCATCTTTACTTAGAGCAGCATCTTTACTTGACAGCTACCTGTCATTGATTTTTTTTTTAAGATCTTTATTTGATTTTTGTTAAGTTTCCAAATTTTTGTGCTGGTTTTTTTCTCACAAGCAATGGCTTTGAAAACCAAATTTCATGTTGAATTTGCAGCAGTAATATTCTAAGCTTTCTTTAACCATACATCCAAAAGTAACATTTCTGTCACCTTTAATTTTTGTAACCTAACTATATGGTCAAAAAGGAGGAAGAATTCCTTTAAAAAATGTAATTTGTCCACTCAGATAGGATGTAAGCAATTGACAGAAGTACCCTTCTGTTATTAAATGCCTTTTAGTATTTTGCCTCCAAAGATAAATAAAACCAGAAACCCTAAAGAAAAAACTATGAAAACAAAACCATATCTATCTGAGCAACTGAGCTGAAATATTGCACTGCCACACACTGAAACTGAACACGAAACCTTGATGGGGCATACTATAAGCGTTCCTCTCAAACCAAATCTAAAACATACATTCAAATTTTGTGTGTGTACAGACTAAGGTGATGATAATGCGCTTCCCATGTGGCACGAAGATTATTTTGAAAAGCACCTGAAAAGATTAATATTAGTAAGCCCTACACTCCCAAGAAATAACCCGCAGAGGAACAAAACTAATGTCAGAAGAGTGGAGGAAAGGTTACCCAGTGCAACTTGCAACTTATCCTGGGGTAGGGGCGGGGAGACAAGGGGCATTAGCAGAAAGGGCAACTTGCAAATCCACGCAGGCTGAAAAGCAAGGAGCGCGTCTCCTCTTCAGAGATCAGTAAGTTTGCCAACAAAGGAGCCCTCTTGTGAATCCTACAGGACTCGTTGCCTTAGTGTTGCAAATAACGATGATAGTTATAATGACAAATATTTCTCCGTTTTAAAATATGTACTGGATCCCCCCCCCCTCCCCAGAGGATGAATAAGAAAACACATCCATAATCCCAAGTAGTGTAGGACAGCTACTTTTGCCTCTTCCTAGTGTCTTTTCTTCCCAGCGTGATAACCATCGCTTGGGGCACAGGCTAACTCGACCCTTAGGGGTCCTTCGGGGATTTCGTGTGCCCTCGCCTTTGCCCCCCGGCCCGGCCCCGGCCCCGTACACATCCAATACCCAGAGGTGAGGTGTTTGTTGTTGTTTTTTGCCCCCCACTTAGCCACCCCTTCCAAGATACGGGAGTCAATCCTCCCACCACCAGCAGCCCCATTCTTATTGTTAGTTCTCCCGACTGGAGATTAGAGCCGGGGCGGCCGGCGGGGGGGGGGGGTCTATGGTGGGTCGCCGGGGAGGAAGGGGTGGCTGGGAACGACCGTCAGTGACAAATGCCGAGCTACGTGCCGCGAAGGGAGAGAGAGCGGGAAGGGTCTCGGTGAAATGGGTCAGCGGGAGCAGCAGCGCGAGGATTTACCTGCTCATCCTGGCTCCCCTTCAGTCCCCCCGAGCAGCAGCAGCAGCAGCGCCGCCGCCGCCCAAGCCCGCCTTCCCGCCCGTTACGACCGCGGGCGCTCCGCTTTCGCCTTACTCCTTCTTCTTCTTCTTCCTCCTCCTCTTCTTCCTCGTCTTGAGGTTACTACTGTAACTATTGCTGCCGCCGCGGCTACTTCTTCTGGCTCTATCCTCCCCACGCCGCTGTGGCGCGTCTTTCGGGCGGCCAATTTAATCCAAA
>JANHFR010005628.1:0-11876 GCA_032468015.1 Mimophis mahfalensis
CACATTGTAAGCCACCCTGAGTCTTCGGAGAAGGGCGGGATATAAATGGGATTAAAATAAAAATAAAATAAATAAATAAATTAACAAGAGTGACATTACAGAGTAAGCCTTCTGTACTTATGTTATAGTTTAGCCCCCAAATTATATAGCCCAGAAACAGATTGCTCACCATGAGAACTAGACTGATTAGTATTTGTTCTAGACTGACAGACAGTACTGCTTAAATAATTCCCTCTACTCCATCTGATACTTCTGTTTCACTTTCTGTATTGCAAAATTCTAGTTTTATTTCGAAACATGTATCAGTACTAAAAAATGCATGCAGTACACAAAGCAATGCATTCACTTCCCAGTCATATGTTTTCCTTAAGATTGTTAACTGTTCTCTCTCCCTTTCCCTATTGATATGCAGAAAACCATATCAAATTGAAGAAGAGGTTCATTTTAAACTCAGAACAGGTTTTTCCAGGCTCAGCTGATCAGCATAGTGACGTTTGTATGTCTAGAAAATAGGCAGGAAGAGAAAGTCCAGAGGCAGATTGTGCCTCTCTTTTCCATTTTGTCACATGTCTTCCGAAGGAAAAAAAAACTTGCACCCTTAAGTTATTCTCATTAATAATACAGAGTGTTGGGCATATGTGTGCCAAACGTTAGAACACCTGTTCTGAGTTTAAAATGAAGGGTTATAATCTAGTAGGAAGCAGTGGGTTGGAGTGAGAGGAAAGATAAAATGGCTTCCAGGCAAAACTGGACTTAAGCACCCTTAGCTGCTCAAGATTCCTCGATCGTTCAAAATCACCAAAGAGAAGATGGCACAGAAATCATTATGCTGGGAAGAGAAAAGTGCAGTCTGTCCAGTACAGATGCCTGGAAGCAGAACACCTAGATTGTGCTAACTACGAAAGGTTGCCAGCTGAGTTTTAATAAAAGGCATTTGTTAACTTTTGGGGAAAATTAGCAGCAATTACCTTTCAAGGTAGGCACACTGTTATATTAGTAAAAGTGACATTACTGGCAGAGAGTGAGTTAATCTCAGAATGGTAAAGCAATTAGGTAATAAAACAATACATTACATTCTGAAGGCAGAAAAAAGGAGGGTTTAAGTTCTGTTTAAATGTATTAATAGGGATGTTTAATTATCTGATTGAGTCCATTTGGTAGGGAGTCCAATATCCTTTTATCCTTGATTATGCTATGAATGAAGACCCTATGTGTTGTCTTTTCTCTAGATGATCCTAAGAATTCCTTAAACCATACCTAAAGTTTGGAGTAATGACAACAAGGAGAAAGCTTTTGAGAGCTACATTCTGAATTTTCAGGGAAAATGTGATCTACAGTATAACACTGAGTACATATTTGTTTATAAAATTTGGGATTTTTTTAAAAAAAGGAATTGTACACAAAAGGGAAACACTGGACGTAATAAAACTGTGAGAGGGACCTGTCTGAGACTTCCATCAGGGCTATTTTTTAAAGTATTATAATTCTTTCAGAAACAGATATGTATAAGCCTCATAAGGTCTGCTTTGAGATATAGAAAATCACTTCCATATCCTGATTTTACATAAATCCTATAAAATATATGTAAAAAAAGGTTCATAAATTATGATTCTCACCCCATGGAAGCAATAAGACCCACTAAGAAATTCTTTAATGAGTTGTTCATCTGTCAGTTTGGAGATGTGTGTTGTTCCAACTGTTAAGAGCTGGGAGGTTCCAACAGCAACCGGCTTGTGGAAGGAGGAAAATTTTTCTTCTTTTGCTGAATTGATTTCTTCCTGCAAATTAAAAAATACTAAGATTTAAAGACAACAGATGTTTCCTTCCTTCCATTAAGATTAATGCCAGTGGAGCCTTAGTCAGCATCCTCAGTCTGTACCAGAAAATACCACATGATGCACTCAGATTATAGTCTTAAGTAATACTAATTTCATGGACCAAATTACAATACATAAATGCAAGGAAAAAACCCAAGACATGCAGTGTTCTAAACTTGATTTTTTAAAAATCTAATGCTCTCCAACATTTGATTACAATTCTGTTATATCCAGGCAACAAAGTCATGGCTGCTCTAATGTATTGATAATAATGGGTCAATCTCACAATCTTATTTGCTTCTACATACTAACAATGCATACAAACAGGAAAAAAAACCCTTTGGTTTTGTCTGGGAGATATGTAAGAGCAAGCAATATTAGGTCATCCATTGATGTTAAAGACAGGAAAATTCAGAACTGACTTTAAAGGGTTTATGAGGCTCAAGGGCTGCTAATTAATAGCATGTGTGCAAGAATATGGATTATTCCCTTCAGGTTAATTACTGTACTTTTCTTGATTATATTCATATTTTGTTTTTGTTGTTATTTGCCACCTAAAGTCATCTGGAATTGAACAGCCTTCTAAACATTTTCTGGTTTTTTAAAAAATAGTATTTACATATATACAGTGGTCCCTCGACTTACGAATTTAATCCGTTCTGAATGCATATTCGGAAGTCGGAAAATTCGTAGGGTGAAAAGCGGCTTCCCATAGAAATGCATTGGGAACGGATTAATTTGTTCTGGAACCTAGGAAAGACCCAGACTCCCATTTTTTTGTGGAAACCTCTTTATGAGGTGCACTTTAAAGGCATGCAAAGTGCACAGCAAACTTAGGTTTCTACAAAAAATTTTTTAAAAAAGAACTTTATCAGCCATTCAGGACCGTGTCATAAGTCGAGGAAACCGCGGCTGTCATTCAGAAGTCGGGGAAACCGTGGCTAAAAGCGCTGGTGGTTTCCCCGTTCGGATGTCGAAATCTTCGGATGTCGAGGGATCGCTGTAGTAACAAAAAAGCCAGATATGATAGGGTGGTTGCAATTTATGCCTCAAACATGACATTAGTGCCCACACTTCCAGTTTCCAACCTCTTTGGCTCTTCTAAATGGCATCTTCATCATTTCTTGCTGCTGTTCTAGATGTTCCAATTTATGAGGTTTAAGTGGTGATCCTGGCATTGATTGGCAAAATATGTCATTCACAGGGGAAGCTCTGAATCTGTCCAAAGAACAAGAAAAGTTCTCTGAGTCATAGAAAAATATCACATAGGAATCACATGTTCTAAATCGTAGCCTGAGAATGCAATATTAGAAAGGCTAAAATGTATTTATTTGTGCTGTTTGACTGGTTAAGTCCACTTACTTCTCTCTGTAAAAGTGAGGCAAGCATTTCTGGATATAAGAAATACAAATACTAGTAGCAGAAAAATAGTATACCATGGACAGGTGATCTCCTTATTTTATAGGGGGAAAAGGACAGAACTTGCCTTGAGTACTTAATTTTGTAAGAGTAAAGTAAACCTCAGCTAAAGCAATAATCTGGAAACACCACTAAGAGCTGTGGTAAGACTTAAAAAAAGATAGTTATAGAACATTTTACTTTAATTCTAGCCCACAATGAACCTGTTATCTCAATTCCTTACCTATATTTAGGATGGCTGCATAACAAAGGAGTCAAAATAACCACTTCATATTCACAAGTAGTGACTTCAGCCACGGAAAGTATCTCGTGCTTTGCTTCTGGGTGGCAGACGTACATCACTGTGCTTGATCTGGGAAGGTTTTGTCTGAGGCTACAAGGTGTGCCATTTCCCATTCCTACAGGAAAATATGGAGTCATCTGCCCTTCTATATTTTTTGTCGGAATCTAGATTTGTCAAATATAGAGAGAAATATAAGCATTATTTTGGAAAGTGATACAAATAGTCTTTCACCATATAGAAAATCAAATGGTCTGAATGTGGTCAAAAGTACCAAGAAATTTATTTACTTCTTAATAACTTTTTTGACATTGTCTTTTGATGCTCCCATCTTGTTGGTGCTTGGAGGAATACAAATAGCAATAGCATTTGATTTATATACTGCTTGTCGGGCTTTTAACCCTCCCTAAGCAGTTTACAGAGTCAGCATATTCCCCCCAACAATCTGGGTCCCCATTTTCCCGACCTTGGAAGGATGGAAGGCTGAGTCAACCTTGAGCCTGGTGAGATCTGAATTGAGTAACTGCAGGCAGCTGGCAGCTAAGTAGTACATACAGCACTCTACTCGCTGCACCACCACGGCTCTCCACAAAGACCTCACCAGGCCTTGGGTGAGGCTGGCTGGAACCCCTTTTGTTGCATGGTGGTGGTGGTGGGATATCTGCTGGTGTTACTATCTTGTGCTTTCTTTTTCTTCTGGTCTAGTTTGGCTTTCTTGTTTGTTTCTCCTTATTATGCTGGTTTTAATACTGTCTAGCATATTGTGAGCTGCCCAGAGTTATTTGGAGTTGGGTGGCATCAAATTGAATAAATAAATAAAACCACATTTGTCAGTGCTATCTTGTGTCTTACACTACAAGAAAAGCAAGCATGCATTAACCACTATGAAGAGTGGAGCTACAGAATTTTAAGAGCAGATATCAATTACTAAGAAAACCTGGCTAAGGGATAAGTGAAATTCCAGATTTCTCACTTGCCTCTTTTGCAGTATCTTTTTCAATTTCATGTTCTTCTTGATCTGGAAAATATTGAGAAAAAAACCTCTACTTACCACCAGTAACCAATAACTGTGCTTTCATTTCTTTATACCAGAAAACTAAATCTTTTGAAATAAACATTTTCTTTTAGCACAATTCTAACATTTGAGTGAGTGCAACATAAAGTCAGTATGAAATAAGATGATATAGCTATTTAAAAATAAAACATTAGTTATAGGTTTGAGGATCTTGATTTGATTCAATAATTATGAAAAAGTGCAAATGCATGAACAGGCATTTACAGAAAACATTAAAACACAAAGAAGTACCTTGGGCTTATTTTCCATCTGTGAGCTTAGCTGAGGGGAATATAGAATTCATTTATTATGTTATTTATTCACTTATTTATATCCTGCCTTTATTACTTCCACGAAAAACTCAAAGTGGAGAACATATCCAACCTGTTCTCCTCCTATTTTTCCCTACAACAACCCTGTGAAAGAAAGAGAAATTGAACTCATGGTCTCTTGCTTTCTAGTCTGGTGCTTTAACCACCAGACCAAATTGGCTCTCGTATATATTACACAGTACATTCCACTTAAGTTTTGGTTTCTCTCTAATTTTAAAATTTTAATTTGTATGGTTTTAATACTTTGATATAATTATTTTTCTATTTGTTTTTATAATCTGTAAGATGCCCAGAGCTACCCAATAGGGAAGATACTGTGTCCCTGTACGACTTAACAGCTGCCATACTAGTAAGTTAGATGCCAGATTCAACAACACCATGAGGATTATAAGCGGATGTATTAAAACCACTCCAATCTGCTAGCTTCCCGTTCTGAGCCATATAACACTGCCAAGTTTACAAAGACAAGATGCACTAGTGAGAGAATACAGAAAAATTATGAGCATCTCATTCCTACCAGTGCATGCCAACCTTCCTCATTTATCAGCAGGAAGACTCAGATCCAGGAAGCCCCCACTGGCACTTGTACAGCTTCTGCCCAATCACTTTAACATCAATTCTCAATGAAAGCCAAGTGGGTCACTGAATGTCCAGTTATAAGAAGACATAAATGATCCACAAAAAAGGTGCCACATCAGCAATGGACAATCCTGAATAGGATTTGCACCTCACGTGGTGATTACTTGGACTCTGTATAAATGGGACATACCGTGTTTCCCTGAATATAAGACACTGTCTTATATTTTTTAAAACTCCAAAATTAGCACAAGGTCTTATTTTCAGGGGATGTCTTATTTTCCATGAAGAAGAATACAGTACACATTTATTGCTGAAAAAAAAGTAAATTTAAAAAAGGAGGTCTTATTTTTTTGGGGTGGTGGTGGTTATATTTCAAAGGCCGGGGAAAAAGTGGGGGGTGTCCTATTATGGGAGGAGGTCCTATATTCGGGGAAACAGGGTAGTACACTCCCCTCGGTGTGACTGCAGGGTCCCATTTCAAACTGTAGATTACATCATGACTGGTTGTAAGATGAGGGCATATACTGATCCAGTATCTGATATATTTTTTTTTAATATAAACAGTGCTTCACTTCAATGGTTAAATGGCCTAGACCAGGAGTAGGCAAACTTGGCTTTTATGACTTGTGGATTTCAACTCCCAGCATTCCTGAGCTAACATGACTGGAAGAGGAATTCTGGGAGTTGAAGTCCACAAGTCATAAAAGAGCCAAGTCTGCCTACCCCTGGCCTAGACATCAATATTAGAACATAGATCTTTTTGATATTTATGTTTTATTGGGCTCTACTATTCTGGTTGAAATGTTAATTTATACTGCTAGTCCAAGTATGATATGCCACACACTAAATAAATAATTCCTCATGCTATCATGCAATTAGACTAATTCTTTCTAAGCAAGGAATCAAGCAGCAAGATAACTTCAGTATACAGATCGTCCTCTCTTAGCAACCATTCAAAGTTGGAATGGATTTTCCCAGAGCTACTTAAGATCCATTCTCAAAGTGCCAATGCCAACTCCCATGTAATCATGTGATCACATTTTGGATACTTGGTAACTGGCTTGCATTTATGACCTTTTGCAGCATTCTGCAATCATGTATCAGTGATTTTGGATGGTTTTTTTTTGTCAGTTTCCAGTGTTTATTTCCAGTTTCTGGCAAAAAAACACCCACTGGAAAAATGGGTTCAGTTAACGACCACAGTGTTTGTTTAACAACCATGGTGTTTGCTTAATGACTGCCAAAAAAATATTGTAAATCATATTCAGTCATGTGGTGACCACTTAAGAACCACATGATTTACTACTGTAATTCCAGGCTCAGTAATAGTTGTAAATTGAAGTGTACCAGTATGATAAAATGAAAAAAGAGGTAATCAACCAAGTTTAACTTCTACTGGAATCACATTTTCACTGAGAATTAGAGAAGGTGTATTTTCTATACAGTTTAAGCCTTACTCTTACTATTTTCTTTGATGCATAATGGCTAAAATTTATCTATTTATTAGAGTTTTTTTGCTGTCCATCTCTCAAGGCAACTCTGGGTGGCTTACAACAGTAAACCATTATGAATAAATAGTTCTAATAACAATGAAGATAGGGAAGACATGTGTGTGTGTGTGTGTGTGTGTGTGTGTGTGTGTGTGTGTGTGTGTGTGAAGGTGGGGTTTTCACTTAAACTGTGAACCACCTCCAGCATAATACACCCTTGTTGGAGCCCCAATCAACTTGCAGAGCTAGGTCTTTGGACCCTAGGAGAAGGTCAGAAGGATGGAAGTGGATCTCACCTGGGGGAGGGGGCAAATTGTTCCAAAGGACCGGCACCATGGCAGAAAAGGCTCTTCTGGACCCTGCCAGCCGAAATTCCTTGACAGAAGCATGCCCCTTCTGCTGGCATAAGTAGGGCAGCCCTATACCACTGGGGTGAGATGGTTCTTCAGTTAGCTTACATGGCTTTAAAGGTGATAACCAACACCTTGAATTGCATGCAGAAGCAAACCAGCAGCCAGTGCATTTCGTGGAATAATAGTGTAACATGGACCACACTTCCTATTTTATTCATTAGCACCTAAAAACAAAGTAACCCACCTGGATTTAGTGGTGGGCTCTTTCTCAGCGTATTTCCAAGATAATATTCTTGAATATTTATTTTCTATAAACAAGAAAGACATTTTCATAACCATCACTTCTCCTCCAATGATTTAATATTTGTTAAAGCAATAAATTTAGAAGGACCCAAAGTTTAGTAAGGTAAAGGTTCCCCTTGCACATACGTGCCAGCCATTCCCAACCTTAGGGGCCGGTGCTCATCTCCATTTCAAAGCTGAAGAGCCAGCACTGTCCAAAGACGGCTCTGTGGTCATGTGGCTGGCATGACTAAATGCCAAAGGTGCACAGAACACTGTTACCTTCTCACCAAAGGTAGCCCCCATTTTTCTATTTGCATTTTTACATGCTTTCAAACTGATAGGTTGGCAGAAGCTGGGACAAGTAACGGGAACTCACTCTGTTACACAGTGCTCGGGATTCAAACCGCCGACCTTTCTGATCGACAAGCTCAGCATCCTAGCTACTGAGCCCTTAAATTTTAGTACAAAACGCTAATTTAATGTTTTTTTAATATATTTGAGGATGAAATTATACATACCTGCCCAGTTTCTTTCTCTTCGTGATACTGACGAATGTGTTTACCATGACAAACTTCGTAAGTCCAGTATGATTCAATCTAAAAATATATTACATGAATTGACACATATTCTGATTTTAGACAGTCAAATTAACAATTTAAAAGGGTTGAATATTTATATTATGCTATGAACTTAAACAGTATTTTTATAAATTGAGGTATTGTTGGCAAATATTGCCAGAGAACTTATCTAGAATGTAAAGTTATTCCAAATGTACTTTGGAAATAGGAAAAACATGAAGAGATGTTGTATCATGCTTGATGGATATGTAAAAGCTAAATAATTTTAGATTCAAATACAAACAGGAATACAGAGGATTTTAAAGAATAATATTCAATTACAGCTAGAAGTTTTTGTTTCAGGACTTATGGATACAGCTAGAAAAGTCATGGAAGATTATTTTAATATGTGATTACTGTGGTGAGACTATTATATGCACCAAAATGAAAAGATTTGGCACTACCTACTATGGAGAAATGGTTGGTAAAATTGTCAGAGCTTGCTAAGATGGCCAGACTTCTTTGATTAGGGAAAGGCCATTATTAACATTCATAAATGCCTGAAAACCTTACACGGACTTTTTCCGTCAAAATGACTTAGTATATTGATGATTACAAGTAATAGGTTATAGAAAGAATGGAATTATGATGTAATCTTAGATTTGATTATGATTATATGTATAACTGCCAAGAGGAAGACTGGAAGCCATTTTTTATATTTCTTTTCATATTTCTCTATTTTCTATTATCTATTTTCTCTATTTTCTTTTTTGTCTCTTTTTTCTTTCTTGGCTCTTCTCTTTCACATTTACTATATCTTATTCTCTCAACATTTTTCTTAATATACATGTACATTTTTAAAATAAAAGCTATTCTAAAAAAATTCACAGGAAAGTACTGCAAATTTTTATGTAACATATCAAATGTATATGTGTTTAGATCAATTTATTTGGGATTTAGAACTGCTTAACTCAAACCAAAGTAAACATACTCTATAAGAGCAACTACTTTGCTTGAACAGCGGGTCCAACAGTTCAGCTGGGCTTGGCCCTTTATAATCCTTTTCCTCCTCCTAAAATAAAAATAATTGTATAGCATTGTTATCTCAAATGAATTCAGAATATTAGCAAATTTATTGTGTATTGACTGTAGAATTTATTACATGTCAAAAAATCTACAGAAAAAACAAATCACTAGAAAAAAAATATAGAATTTATGAACCCAAGGCCCAAACCAGCTTTCATATTTATCAGACAGTTAATACTTCTATTATTCATGCAACACAATACCATAGACTTTTTCAAAAACTGAACAGGATTCAATCTGAATTTCTAAATCTTTTCCATATGAACACCAGCCATACCTTCCTGAATTAAACTGCTTTTGAATTTTGCAAGATAGTTTTTACAGCATAAATCTTTACTAAATTAATAGATGCTTTTTGTGACCATGCTGTGACCTACAAAGACTCACCCTTTATAGAACCACCTATAAAACAATATTATTTCCCAATATAAAAAAATAAATTAACAGCTAGATTAAATTATTAGCATAATATTGCTTATTTGTCCAAGGATTTTATTTGATATCTCAGTAGCCTATTGTAAATAAAAACATATTAATAACAGATATAACATATTCTATTTAATCAATGTATTGAGCCAATTTTATACTAAGATTACTTTGTAACACAAATTAAACCATTCTCCAAAAGAATTTGGAATATAGATGGTTCTTAAAAGATATGCCCATTCAATGCTATACTCAAACTCAATTAGTTAAAATGCATTTTATGGTGCGCGTTTAATTTTTAACAAAAGGTATCCTTTGCACTTATCAATTAAAATGGCCCTATGTTAAGTTACATTCTTGGCATGTTAACAATTCACAGCAGTTAAAGAACCATGCTCTTGTATTGGATTTAATTCCTTCTGTGCATCTTAAATATTTTATACAACACTTATTGTTAATTTCCATAATTGTTTCCAGAATAACTTGCCTCATCTCCATTAGCTAATACTGGGAGAATGCACTTGTATTTTTCCTTATCTGCTGTTGTCATAATGATGTAATAATCTTCTTTGTATAGAACTCCGGCAGTAGGCTTAAAGGGAGGAAACACAGAAACAAACATTACCAAGAAGCAAGTGAACCTTTGTTAAATAAAAATGGACTTGTTTATGAACTTGCTACATGCAGTATTTGCAGTATACTTAGAGCTACAGAAAAGTTCAGTGTTAAATAAGCCATTTGATTAAGATGCAAGCAGTGTCACGTTTACACATGAAATTTTAAAGCAAGCTCCTTTCTACCCCATGACTAGAGAAGTTAAAAGAACATTTGATTATTTATAAATATCATAACAATTACAAAACAGATTTTGCAAGAACAGTTTTAGAGCTTTAATAATAGTTACATAACATACCCTCAGCTGCACAGAGGATTCATCAGTTCTCACAGCCTGAAAGCCGGTATTGCTGCTACTCATAGCAACACTTGTCACTTTATAAAATGATAAGTAATTGCCCCACATATCAAAATCTTCAACACTTATCAAACATAATTCTCTGAAGGTTCTGACACTCCTTTCCACAGAGGAAATTAGGGTTATGTTTGACTAATTTACAGCCTATTTGCATACATTGTACACTGTGTTTGTTTGCTCCTACTGTATTCTTTGCTGAGTTGTTTTCTCCATAGCCTTGTTTCTATGTGTACATCATGCCCTTTAGCAATTTAGCACTGTAAGTAAGCAGAAGCCATGAAGACAAACCTTTACAGACTTAGAAACATAACATTTTTAGTAATACATAACTCAGTGGCACTTATCTCACCAATTATGGAAAACGTAATTCTGCTTTAAAAATAATATTTGCTCATAAATCTGAGCCAGATTTTGGTTAATTGATGACAACATATCGCTTAATCCAGGGGTTTCCAACCTTGGCAACTTTAAGACTTGTGGTCTTCAACTCCCAGAATTCCTCAGCCAGCTTTGCGTGACGACGACCGTAATCCTCCCCTTCAGTTCGAGCAATTTTACGAAAACCTGCCCCCTGGCCAGCGCCCCTCCGCCTCTCTTCGCTTCCCCATACACTGGTCCCTCTTCCCGCCCCTCGCCCCCGTTCCTCCCCGGGTTCCCCTGGTCTAAACAGTCCCTTCTCCGGCCAGAAAGCCACCCACCAGGATGAATTCTCTGCCCGGCCAGTTGACTCGGAAAGGTACGTCGTCGCTAAAATGCGGGAGGGACCGGCTGCCCCCGCCCGCCGCCGCCACTTCCACGAGCCCCCACAGCAAGAGGCGCACCAGCACAGCCCCCCTGCGGGGCTCCGGCTTCCTCCGCTTCATTCTTGGCGGCAGGAGCCCGTCCGAGACGGCCGGCAACTACCAATCACCACACGCCCAAAGAAGCCGGCCACGTCTACTTCCGGAGGAGGAAAGCACGTGATTACCCCGCTCTCGCTTCCCCCCTGAAATCCTAGAGTTACCGGCAGTGGAGTTTAGTTTCCGCTGCCCTCTCGGGTTTATTTAGTTGTTGGTTGTTGTTGTTGTTGTTGTTTCGGTTGCCCCACGGGGATTAAAAATAAGCGCGGATTTCGCAAACCGGATATATTGTGGAAATACACGGATGGATCCCTAAAATCTAACACCTCAAGCTGATTATTTGTCTGGGACTGAACCCACTCCGTGTCACAAGCATGCATGGCCTT
>JANHFR010005628.1:29861-46251 GCA_032468015.1 Mimophis mahfalensis
TAAGCTGACTTTGTAAAAATGCCGCTAATAAGCAGGCATATACAAGGAATGAAGGCTATTGCTAAGCACATTGATTTCGGCTTAACAAATTGTAAGCCGCCCTGAGTCTCCGGAGAAGGGTGGCATATAAATGGGATTTAAAAAAAAATAAAAAATTGGACATAATGTCACACAAAACTCCAAATATGGGCTGGACTAAAGTATTGACACCCTTTCACAATTGTGGAGAAATAAGATTGTTTCAAGCATGTGATGCTCCTTTAAACTCACCTGGGGCAAGTAACAGGTGTGGGCAATAGAAGAAGCACACCTGAAAGCCGATAAGGAGAGAAGGTTACTTAGTTTTTGCATTGTGTTCTGTGTGTGCCACACTAAGCATGGACAACAGAGGAGAAGAGAACTGTTTGAGGACTTGAGAACAAATATTGTGGAAAAATAACAACAATCTTAAGGTTACAAGTCCATCTCCAGAGATCTAGATTTGCCTTTGTCCACAGTGCGCAACATCATCAAGAAGTTTACAACCCATGGCACTGTAGCTAATCTCCCTGGGCATGGACGGAAGAGAAAAATTGATGAACGCAGGATAGTCCAGATGGTGGATAAGCAGCCTCAAATAAGTTCCACAGAAACTCAAGCTGTCCTGCAGGCTCAGGGAGCATCAGTGTCATCACGAACTATCCGTCAACATTTAAATGAAATGAAACACTATGGCAGGAGACCCAGGAGGACCCCACTGCTGACACAGAGACATAAAAAAGCAAGATTACAATTTGCCAAAATGTCCTTGAGTAAGCCAAAATCCTTCTGGGAAAACATCTTTTGGACAGATGAGACCAAGATAGAACTTTTTGGGAAAGCACATCATTCCACTGTTTACCGAAAATGGAGTGAGGCCTACAAGGAAAAGAACAAAGTACCTACTGTGAAATATGGTGGCGGTTCAGTTATGTTTTGGGGTTTTTTTGCTGCCTCTGGCACTGGGTGCCTTGACTGTGTGCAAGGCATCATGAAATCCGAGGATTACAAAGGATTCTGGGTCGCAATTTAGAGCCTAGTGTCAGGAAGCTGGGTTTGCGTCTGAGATCTTGGGTCTTCCAGCAGGACAATGACCCCAAACATACGTCAAAGAGCACCCAGAAATGGATGGCAACAAAGCGCTGGAGAGTTCTGAAGTGGCCAGCAATGAGTCCAGATCTCAATCCCATTGAACACCTGGGAGAGATCTCAGAATTGCTGTTGGGAAAAGGCGCCCTTCCAATAAGACAGACCTGGAGCAGTTTGCAAAGGAAGAGTGGTCCAAAATTCCAGGTGAGAGGTGTAAGAAGCTCATTGTTGGTTATAGGAAGTGACTGATTTCAGTTATTCTTTCCAAAGGGTGTGTAACCAAATATTGGGTTAAGGGTGCCAATAATTTTGTCCAGCCCATTTTTGGAGTTTTGTGTGACATTGTATCCAATTTATTTTTTCCCCTCCCTTTTTTGTTTTGTTCCAATACACACAAAGGGAATAAACATGTGTATAGCACAACACGTGTTACTGCAATACTTTTCTGTGAGAAATACTTGATTTTCTTGAGCCATTTCTGGGGTGCCAACAATTTTGGCCATGACTGTATGGTCCAAGCTTTTTGGTTCTTTTTCTGGTGTTTTGAAGATTGATTTCTCCCCACCCACCTCTTGTTTGAATGATGATGAGCCTATTTTAGCACTTTTATAATAATTTTTGGATATTTCCTGTATCAGGGTGCCAGACCAGTATCACTGATTGTTGGCAATTACATTCAGAAGGGTTCTGGACCATGCCACATAAGAGAGTCTGTATTAGGGACTGACTTTATCCTTGTCACTTGAATTGTTACTCGTTGTAGATGCTTTATCACTGGAGGTTTTTAAGAAGAGGCTGGACAGTCACTTGTCTGAAATGGTTTAGAATCTCCTGCTTGAGCAGGTCTCTTCCAGTTATATTCTGATTCTGATAAGGAAGGTACTTATTTTGCTTTGAATCAAAACCAGGATAGATTATTTTCATCATCTTTCAAATAAGTTTCTTATTTCCCACATGTTGTTCAATATTTTTCAGGCAGGAAACTGCCTCCTTACAACATCAGTTACCAGTTCCTTATACAAATGGGCAAAAGCAGGTGGTCATTTACTTTTTTAGTTGAAAAGGAAGAAAAGGTGTCTCATTTAAATTCGTAGGCCCATACACCAAGGTTTACTCCCAAAGACTGTTTTGGAAAGGCAAGCATTTGGAGGATTATTCAGTAATTGAATTCAGTTACAGGGCTAATGGAAATGACAATCTTTCAACAGGGAGGAATCAATTGCTATGTATGAGCCGGTAGGTGTCAGTGTTATTCAAGGAGCAGCAAAATGTTGAATTGATTTTAAACATCTTAGACTTCACTGTACTCTTATAAATTGCAGCACTTGTTTAAAAATTCAATGATGCTTTGACTAAGGAAGAAATCCTTTACTGGAAACTCAGAATTGTGTAGATAATTGGTCTCTGGATGGGCTACAAAAATATCAGGATATCGGTAATGAGTAGTGGTGTAGGGAAATCAACAAGGCTAGGGTTGAGAGTGATGATATGCTCTGGAAGGAATAGAATTTGCCTCGGTGAGTTTTGAACTGATGGCTGTCTTTGGATATGTTTGCATTATGTCTTAATTTTTTATTGGTTATCACTCTGATCTTTTGGCTAAAGAATTAGATTTATTGCAGAGGAAATAAAACAATGGGTTTGGAAGACTGCCAGGAGAAAAGACTCATTAGCCATACTAGATTCAGAATTAATAATTCTTTACTTGTCAAGCGTAATTCTGGCCTACAGGCTAGTTTTAACCTGCTACAACTATTTTTTCTGTATTGTGAACAATCGTTTCTTAAGTAATTAGAGATTTTCTGATGGATTAGAGATCTGTTATAGATTAGAAAGTTCTTACACAGAACTTTTTAGCTTATCCCTGATACCAACATTGCTGGTTGGTTAGTATAGGCTAATATTGCTGAACATCAGTAGATAAAAAAGAACTCTTTTTCTTTCTTTACCTCAGAGTTACAGTAAAGCAAATACATATTCATTCCCCAGTCTAGAAATCAGAGCCCTGATCAATGTAAAGTAGCTATTGTGTTGGTCTGGCTTATAAAATACAATTGTAGCAAATATATAATAAACTCCTAAAAGGTTCATTTTATATTATATACTAGTCAATCTTAAATTATGAAAAATATTCCTGTGTTTCAAATTATTTATTAAAAAGAAATTGGATGTTTTGATGCCTTTTTTTTGTTTTAAATGATAAAAGAAGAGTATTGTGTTTGTTTGAAAAGAGAAACCTCTTTTTCAAAACTCCATTCAGAGCAAAGCATTACAAGAGTGCTCTGAAAATCAGCTTGAAAGCCACAGGTTCTCAATTGAACTTGGCTACTTCTAGAAATCCTGTCCAACACCTCTTTACTATTGTGGTTTTTGTTGTTATTTGGTCTCAGCCAAAATAACATCTATTTTCAAAGAGTTCCTGACTTTGCATCTTCTTGATATGTGAGGATTTGGGATTATGGAGTTAATACATCAGTGGGAAAGTCAAGTCTACGTGGAGGTTTAAAAGTGATCAAGGCAAATTGTTGGCTTAATGTGAAATAGAAACTGCTTTGGAAGTGCAATAATGAGATAGACAAAAACCTGGAAAGAAATAATATATTCTCAGTTCTTCCTTTGTTCAACTTTTACCACCTCTGGACATTGTATCTTCAATCACCTGCTCACCACTTTTTCACTGTAATTTTGTAACTGTCAATGAAGCAGGTTTTTCATAACTGTTCCTAGAGTTATGACTTTATATTGCAATAAACATATATCCATTATATATATAATTCAAACCATCCAGAATCACCTTGCAGTGAGATAGATGGATGGCAAACTAACTAACTAACTAACTAACTAACTATCCTACATGTGCTGCTTGTGTTTATCAATTTCTCTCTTTTTTCCCATTCTGTACCTCCCATCTCAATTCTGATCTGGGGGCTCATCTGTCTCGATAAAATTTGCTGTATTGGAGGGAATAGAATAAAAAGAACCTTTCCAATTACAAAATTTCTATTACTGAGTGCAATCCACATAATCTGATTTTTAAGTGCATATCCAATATAGTATTTTCATATTATTATTATTTTTAAATTCATTTTCCTTTTGTGTGAGAGAATAGCACAGATAACATAAGCATTCAAGATTTTTTTTTTGTTTTAGAAAAATATGTTTTTGGTTTGTTTGCACATTTCATATAATATACAGTATATGCAAGATATTTAAATCTTGTTGCTGTCTGATCTTGAATTGCTGATGAAGCTACAGAAAATAATTGCAGTGATGCTAATGTTTCTAAAACTGCCTTAGCACAAATGAAAAACTACTGAATAATAATTGCATTTGTTGCAAGAGATGAGATCAATGACGTGCTGTTAGGACGATAAAATATCTTTTTCTGTTTTTTTTTAATTAACTGAAAGCCTAATGAAAGATGAATCTTAAATAGAGTTTTAAAATAATATATAGTGGTCAAAATCATCTGCCAAAGGGATGCTTTTCATAGTGTGGGCGCAATACAGAAAAAAGAAAAAAAGGAAAACCATTTCTTGTGAATCATAAAAATGGGCCTCCTTTAACAGGCATGTCTTCAGAAGGCCATCTCCCACATTTCTGAGTAGTCAGATAAGTTCATAACAGATGAACTGTTAAATAGTGAGGCCCTAAATGGAAGGAAGGAAGGAGGGATTGATTTCCAATGCTTCCTGCCAGATTCTTACAAGGAAGCTCAATGGAAGCTGACAGGAAGTTGGAAGTTGTTCCTACTCCCACTGTTGTTGTTGTTCTGCCTGCTCTTCGTCATTCTTTTTCTCTGTTTAGGTAAGAAAATATGTCTGAAATGATGACCCATAGGGGTATGGGTTGTCTAATGTGTAATAATAATAGTTTTTAACCCACTCTTTGAAGCTGTTGAAAACGAACATACTAATGTGATTAAGCTTCTCCTTCAACATGGAGCCAATCTTAATGGATCCCACTGCTGGTCTGAATGGAATTCTTTGCACCAGGCTGCTTTTCAGGTAAGCTGTAAATCCATAACTTCATTTCCACACGAATAAAAGTTTTATTCTTATTCTCTTTAAAGAACAGGTTTGCACGGTTTTTGCAAGCCATTTATTTTTTGATCTGTGACAGTGTAGTAAACTCACTTTAAATGCAAATGACCATCCCCAATATGACAAGAGCTGAAGAGAATATGAAACAATATACATTTTAAGTGATAAAAGTATTACACATATTTAAGAAATGGTCAGATGTAACATGAGTCGTAGATCTGTTATGGAGCAATAATTCATTTGAAATAATTGCTTTATCCCATTACACCAAGACCTTCAAAGAAGTAGCATTTTGGTATTTAAAAGGTGAGCACCAGCTATGGTTCCTCTGATAGACTTTCCATCTCTTTAGTTCTTTGATGTAGTAGGCTGCATTTCGACATTTGCAATACTTTTATATTCCTCAGTTCTAAGTATGATAATAGTTTTAATAATGACTTTGGGTTGTGGTGGGAAGATCTTGTTGAAATCAACTGTAATACCTAGATATTCATGTACAAGTGGGAAAGGGCTTCTGCTTGCAGAAATCCCTGTGCTTCCTTATCTTGATTCAGCCCTTTGTTTCTGATCTTGTCCTATTTTGAATGAAGACGCTGTTAGGGGAATGTGAGAAAGGAATTTTAAAAGCCCCACTGCATGAGCAAAACGTTGCAGAAACACCTTTGGATTTAAACTAGTGAGAATTCTAAGTATTGGGGACTTTTGACTGGAAATTTTAATTTTGTCGAAATCCCTTTCCTTTAATGCCTTTGTTTATTTATTTACCATGTATGTCTTTAAGATCTTCTTGAGAGATTGTTAGACTTTTAGTCATCCCACATTGGCAAAAACTCAAATCCTGTTTTGATTTAATCTGTTGCTTTGATTTTTTTAGGCTTTATAGCAAAACTGGCTCATTTCTTCAGTTACTCTTTGTCCATCTACTCTAAGACCTATAAAATAAAAACAAAAATCTTATATTGTTTTTTTTTTCTCCCTTGAGAACTGCTTTAAAAACTCTTTTGTAAATCAGTCTTTCACTTGAGCAGAATTAAATGTTACAAGAAACAAAAGGCTGCATTATAAAATGGCAGTCCTCTAAATTTCTTTTGGCTTATATTTTGCTGGTATCCCACTGTGTGTTTTCAGTTGTCACTGGCAATATTGTAATGGGCTAGCAACAGCTGAATTTAGCTATAAGGGACCAAGGAACTGGCTACAAATAATAAAGTAGAAATATTTCACTTCTGAGACCATATTTAACAATCTATCTTTTCTCTGCATTTCAGAATTATTCTGAAATACTGAAATTACTCCTGGATGAAGGAGCCAACAAAGAGTCCGTAGATGATTTTGGGATCACACCTTTATTTATTGCTGCACAATATGGAAAACTGGAATGCCTAAGGATACTAATATCATATGGTAATTTCTGAAAACCTACAGTCATCATGGCTTTCATTAGTAAAAGCTGTGGGTGAATTGTAGCAGATAGATTAAACTATTAGCTCCTTATTTTCTGTTAAGTTTCCTGATCTAGAGACTGACTGGCAGAATAGAATGCCAAGTGAAAAACAGTTTGAGTGGTTATACATCTCTTGTATAATGAGACCAAATGATATGTCTATAGTCATCTGTGAATGATCTTGTCACACATGGAATGGCTGGCAGCTTCTCATAGAATCCTAATTGAGAAACTAGGTTAGACAATAAAGAATTTAACCTGGGAATAGACAATGCTAATAGCCAAAAAAAATCAAGCAGTTGGGTCAAACATGAAGTAATTAGAATTATGGGATCTTATTTCTTGAGTCTTTTATCAGAAGTTATGTGCATTTTTGCTATAATGTTCATAGTCTGAATGTTAAATTTTGAATGCCTTGCTAAATTTTATGTGTTAAAATAAATGCCTAATGAACCTGAAAATAAGAATAATTCTGTCCCTATGCCTGTTATGGTTAACAGTAAAGATGCAGCTCTTCTAGAAGGCTTTTGAAGAGAATAGAGTGATGAACATTTCTCCTAAGGGAAATGAGATTATAATGTCTGAATTGCATTTAATATTCTGTGTTTGGATAGAAACGGATACATTGCTGATTTGTAGAAATCCCTAAAAGTTTCAGCAATCTTATTGTAGTTCCAGTAGTTGTACTAGTTACTGTCTAAGCATAGAGTATAAAAATAAGATTTAATAAGCCATTGAAAATGATGAGCATTATCAAATTATTAAAATTCCCTTATCAGGAGCAAACATCAATTGTCAAGCAAAGGATCAAGCCACACCCCTCTTCATTGCGGCCCAGGAGGGCAATGACAAATGTGTGGAGCTGTTACTAGCCGAAGGAGCCAATCCAAACCTATACTGCAATGAAGAAGAATGGCAGCTACCTATTCATGCAGCAGCACAAATGGGACACAGCAAGTAGGAGATATGAAAAAATTGTTCCTACTTTCTGTTCAGCCTTGAACTCTATAAAGAAAGAAAGGCTGAGCATAAATTATGAAATAAAATTAATATACTTTGAATAATGGAAATAAGACATTCCTATATTTTCTTAGCAATATTAGAAATTATTTAATCTTTCAGAATTTTTACAATTGATGAATCAGTTTTGTATCTTTTGATTTTGACTGGTAGTAAAACCAATTTTACTTAAAATGTGTTTCTAATATATTTCACTTTTTTCATTGTTTTTTATATTTTTATAATATAAAAACATTTAATATAAACTAATAATAAAATATTCATATAAAATTTAAAAAGTTAATATTTTTCTGAAATGAGTCAGGGTATCATGATTAACTTGATGATTCCTGAATGACCCAATTTGTCCTTGAGAATTCCAGAAAATAGCAATATTTGGATTGAAAATTTTAAGCCCTAAATCTCATGCTTTTCATCAGAACCAAAAGAACAAACTAAGTTTGTTATGAGGCATTGACACAGAATTGGAAGAAAAGCAGGATAAAGAAAAAGAAACTTGCATGAATGGAAGTTTCCTCTTTCCTTTAGGGCATGGATGTCCCACCCTTTGGATTACCTGGGAGAAAGAGGAATTGTCCCAGGATGCATATAAAATATGTAATATAATTAATGTATGGAAATAACAGGGGTACGATGGCTCAGTAGTTAAAGAGGATGAGCTTGTTAGCTGGAAAGCTGACAGCCCAGGTTTGAGACCTGGTGTTGTGTGACCCAGTGAGCTCCCATTACTTGCCCCAATCCTGCATACCTAGCAATGGGCATGCAAATACGAGAGGACAAATAGGTACCAATTTGGTGGGAAGGTAACAGCTTTCTGTGCAGTTCAGCTTATAATCATTCTGGCCATATTACCACAGAAATGTCTCTGGACAACACTGACTCCCTTGGCTAAGAAACAGAGATAAGCACTGCCCCCTAGAGTCAAACATAATTGGATGGAGAAACCGTTAGGTTTACCATTACACAAATAACAAACTTCCATTATTTTTTATTTTCTTGTGGGACCGCATTACTAGCTGTCTAGGGCAGTGTTTCTCAACCTTGGCCATTTGAAGATGCATGGACTTCAACTCCCAGAATTACCCAGCCAACAACACTGGGTAATGAGGTTGAGAAACTCTGGTCTAGGGTCTCATGCAGCGCATGGGCTACGAGGTGGATATGCCTGCTTTGAGGCATTTGATGTACCTTCATGTATTTGTGAACCAAGTGGGAAAGTTTAGGTAAATTATGAAAAAAAAAATCTTCTGTAGATAATCACCTAGCAACAGAAAAGTGTAAACCTTTAGGAATATAGAACGCAACTTTTCATCAGATCAGGTTATTTGTCCATTTCTGACTCTGAGAAACAGCAGCTTTCTATCAAAATACTTTATTTCCCATTTCCCGACACTTCATTTTTTAAATTAGAGCTGTCAGAAATTGGACCATCTGCATGCAGAGCAGGTTCTGTGCTTCTCAAATGTGGTTACAGGAATCACAGAGGCAGTCTAAATAGTTCAAAACACAAATGCATCATTTATGCAAGACCTTGGGAAGAAATAATGGGTTATTATTGTTATTGTTATTATTGACCTGACTTTTTCTCAGGCTTTGGGACAGATGGATGTTTAAGCCCCTGTTAGATGGATTTTTCATTTATTTGTTTGGACTATTCTTATTTCAATTTCTGTATTTTTTTATTTTTTTGATAGTAAGCAGGGCAGCTTTTAAATCTATCTGTCTATCTAAATAATCATGATGGTAATGGAGACATTACAGTCAAAGTTGGTGACAGTCATTAAGTGAAGCATCCATGTGATTGCTTCACTTTGGACTAACTATCACTGCTTGTCTTGATGTGGTTGTTAAACATGTGTGGGTTGTTACTTGGTGTGCCTCTTGGGTTCCTGGGACCTCTAAGGCCTCCCCCACCCTATAAAACAGCTGGTGCTCTGCTTCCCACATCTCATTTGGAGATTCCAAATCTTCTCTGGAATGTTTATGCAATCTTTAATATTAATTTGAAATACCTAACCTGTCTTCTTTTTTTCTCTCAGAATGAGAAACAGCACCTTGCCTGTCTAGAATATTGCATTATCTTTTGTATTTTTCCTTTTGGTCAGCTATATTATTGCAATCTGAACATGCCTGTCATTTATCTTTCACATTCACCATTAGGATTTTTTAAAAATTAAATAGGAATATATTTTATCATTTCTGTTTTTAAAATAAAATTTGGTTGTATTTTTTCTCTGATGAGGTTTGTCTATCACCCAAGGAGGATAGGAAGGATGGATAATCCAGCTACATGCCTACTGTCAGGGCGGTCACGTCACAAGAACTATGCATAAATCGAAGTTTGCTGGAATAGTCGTTTATTCATCCAAGTCTTGCAGAGCACACACCTCAACGGAAAGAAAATCCGAAATGAAGCTAATGCTGAGAGGCGCCACCTCTCAGTGTGATTTTAAAGGGTTAATTGCACCCCTGTCCCTCCCCCCTTCCAGTTCCTTCTCCGCTTGCCGCAAACAAACTACCATCCTCCCTTAAAGTGCACCCACCACCTTTTAACTTGTTCACCCAACCACCAATCTCTAAACCTAGCCACTTTAATCGAAAACCAGGAAATGCATGAGGACTCCCCCGAATGAGTGGGAATTCCCTCCGCCAATCAGCTGTGAAGCGGAGTGACGTCAGCAGCCCGGCGGCAACGGAGACGTGGTGGCAAGCCGGAACGAACGGGAGGGAGATGACAGTGAGGTTGCGGCTTGACACCTACATGCTAGGTGGCCAAGAGACTACATTACTGCAATTATTTTGCTTGTTTGGTTTTTTAAATCAATTAATTGCTAAAAAGGCAACACTGGTTTGAGAGTCCTATTTCCCACACATATTAAAATTACACAGGGGACTCAAGATGAAGTATTGCCATTCCAAAGCAAAAGATGGGCCCAGAGGACTCATCTCTGAAAGAGAAGATTTGAAACCTTCACCTCTTTACCATATGGACTCAGTTATCAACTATGGAAGCCCTTGAATCAAGCTCAACTACTATTAACAGCCTGAATGAAATTATGCAACGTTCTTGGCAGCAAAACTGAAGCTACTTGCCACTGCCTTTTCTGGGATTTTTTTAACCAATATATCTTGTCTCAGCGCTGGTATTTTTTAAAAGCCTTATATCCATTAGGTGGAACCTTACTTTTACAACCCAAATGAGATCAGCCAGGTCTTATCATTTGCTGAGATTTCAATTTTATACAGAACACATTAAAAGGTAGAAAATAATGGTTTTTGTTTTAAGGTCAGGAAAATGATGTTTTCGTTTGTAAGATACATAACAAAGATTTTTTTGCTCACACAGTAACATCCATTTTACATTTTTACAGCATATTGCGCATGCTGATACCAGTTACTGACCGGGTTTGTGGTAGTGCTGAAGGCAAAGTGAGTCCTGTCTACTCTGCAATCTACAGTGGTCAGGAAATTTGCTTGGAACTTTTGCTTAAAGAAGGTTACAGCCCGGATGCTCAGTCTTGTCCTATTTTGGGCTGCAAATCGCCAATGTCTCTTGCCTTTCAAAAAGGGTGCGTATATTCTTTGTAATTGTTATAGGAAAGAAAGTTATCAGAACTATAAACCTGTGGTAAGATGGGCAGCCAATAAATTTTAGAAATAAATAAACAAACAACCTAGCACACAAGGTGAAAATTATGGGAGCAGTAACTGAATTAAAGATTTTTCAAACTTTTTGCTTTGAGATAATATTCCAACTTTAGTGTGCCTGTTAAAGTAGATGCTTGGAAATGCCTTAGAATAGCACTACATAAACATATTGGCCTTAGGACCCCTTTACATTCTTAAAAATTATTGATGATTCCAAAGAGCTTTTGCTTATCTTGCAATATTTATTGCATTAGAAATCAAAACTGGGAAATGTTAAAATATTTATTTGACTTTGTGGCATCTGTAAAGGTCTCAGGAAGCCCTGGGGGTTCCCAGACCTCACTTTGAAAACACACAGCTTCACATTTTAGGAGAAATCAGCCAATATGAGAAGGTGAAATAGTTTGGGGAAGCTTCTTTGCTATTATTGATTCTTTTTATAGAACTGTAATTAAACTAAGGAATCTTCTTGTTCTCCACATCAGATTACAATATTTCCTATATGATGTGAGCTCTCCACAAGAGTACAATAATATTGTACTTTTGTGGAGGGCTCACATGAGATAAGAAACTTGTTGACAAGGTCTAAAATGCTTTTTACCTAAATGAAAAGGTAAAGAATTAGAACCACAAAGTTGAGACATTTGTTATTTTATAAAAAAACAGTAATGCTTCGCTTATTATACTTCCACAAACAGTTGAGGAGAACCACAATAAAAAAAACTTGGGCATCCACTGCCAGTGAGATAAATTTATGTACAAGAGAGCTGTTAACAGTTTTGGCCTAATGGTTAAAGCATCAGGCTAGAAACTGGGAGACTGTGAGTTCTAGTACTGCCTTAGCCGTAAAAGCCAGCCGGGTGTTCTTGGGCCAATCATTCTCTCTTAGCCCAACTCACTTCACAAGTTTGCTGTTGGGAGGACAATAAGAGAAAGAAGGAATATGATATGTTTACTTCCTTAAATTTATAAATAAAATATTAAAGCTGGATAGAGAAATAAAAAAATAAACAAATACATAAATATACAGTATATTATTGATTATTGACATTATAAAATATTTGCAGATTTGTGAAATATTTCAGTAAAAATAAATTTCAAAGCCATGTCTTGAATTTATTTGACTAGAACACTCTAACACACCATATATTTGGTAATCAAATTAAATATTGCTGTTCAATTACTCTTGGAAAGGTTTTAAGAATTACTTACATGTTAGGCATATTTTATTCACTAATTGTTGTTAAATAGGCTTTTAAGTGGATTTAGAATAGTGGGGAAAAAATCCAGGAAAATAAATTGAGTTCATCTCTTTGCAAATTTAATATCACTGCTTTACTCTCTACTACTTATTATTGACTCTTCAACCTATGGTTATGAAACAAAGATTATGTAAAATTATTTTTTTAATTTTCAATACTGCTTTCTCTTGTTTTAGCAGAACATTTGCTCTAAACTGCTAAATCACGCTTATTCCTTATCTAGGAATAAGCCTAGCTAGACTTAGTTGGACATATTTCTAAGCCTCCAGAAATCCCGTACTAGGTCATCTCTAGGCATATAACATCCTTGTAAAAATCTTTAAGGGGTATTCTTCCTTTTGAACAGAATTTTTTCTTTGTTATAATTGCTTTTTGAAAGCTGTGTCTCATGAGCACTTGATATGATTTATGAAATTGAATGAAATGATTATTTTTACAACTTTTTTTGCTCAAAATGGCTGTTTTTGTATTCTCTTATTCTTAATCTGTCTTTTTTAAATTTATAAAAAGCATGTTATTAAGATGCTAATATGCATTCTTCAAGGACATCCATTGCAGTTAATTTACAGAGGGTTAGTTGAAACATTTGTTGAACATCAAGTTGCCCATATTCTATTTTGAATAAGAGAGCCATTTTGAAATATGTTTGAACAGATACTGCTAATCCAATATTTCATGGCTATGTACTATCTTCTTCTGTAATGTGTATTTTGATGAAACAGTGATAAGATGATTTGACAATTTGTCAATAATAATTTGTGAAAAATGAGATAGTGGGAAGTTCTATATCATATTTTACTATATAATGTATGATAAGGTATATAGTTGTAATGTACTATAACCACTGAACTGATCTTTGTGAGAAAATGCTGGAAAGTGAAGAACAAACAAACAACTGGTTTTTCATACTTAAAACGCACTGCTGTTAGAATTAGAATTCTTTTTATTGGCCAAGTGTGATTGGACACACAAAGAATTTGTCTTTGGTGTGTATGCTCTCAGTGTACATAAGAAGAAAAAATAATATAAAACCAAGAATCAAGATTCTGATGATTCTTCATTAAGAATCATCAAGAATTGTAAGAATCATAAGATACAACACTTAGTGATAGTTGTAGGTTACTAATAAGCAATCAAATCATACTAGGAGACAATAAAAATAATATAAATAGTAAAGATAGAAGCAATGTGGTATAGTCATAAGTGAGAAGAGATAGGTACTAGGAAGTATGAGAAGAATAATAGTAATGTAGTCTTAGTAATAATTTGACAGTGTTATGGAAGTTAGTTGTTTAGCAGAGTGATGGCATTCGGGAAGAAACTGTCCTTGTGTCTAGTTGTTTTGCTGCGCTGTGCCCTATAGCGTCGTTTTGAAACAATTCATGTCCAGGATGTAAGGGGTCTGTAGATATTTTCCTAGCTTGAAGTGTAACATTTGAAGTGTAACAAGTAAACACATCTTTTTATTTCTAGTGTTCAGAGAAGAGAGCTGTTGCTTATGTAGGCAAAGCAGCATTATCTGCACAAAAGCATGTTTTGGCAGATTCATGGAAATCCCAGAGTTTTGAGAAACAACTGCTGTAAAGAAGATGAAATAGAATGGAATATTTCTGAACAGGAGTCCTTCAAATTGTATTTGTTGTGTTTCCTAATTGTAGTAATAGCACTCTTTAGTTGAAGGTATAAGATGTGATTAATGCAGTTTTTTCTCTCTCTCTCCCTCTCTCACATATATACATAAGAACACTCTTTATAGACAAATTTAGAAAATACTGTGAATCCACCAAAGGATTTGATAAGCCAATTTTCTTCAAATTCCTGGCCTCTGCATGCATTTGGAGACCATTGTCTCCTGCCTTGCTCAGTCTGCCCTGTTTAGCACACCAAGGGGACTTGGTGGTTTTCAAAGTAACATAGAGCTTTTTAGAGAGCTCTGTGTTGGAAAGATTGTTGCAGATAAAAATTCACCCCTCAGATCATGTTTGGCGACCTCTATGGATGGTTTGCTGAAATATTCTGCTGGACTGGCATTTGTATTCAACTAATTTCATGGATGGTGTGGAGAAGTCCAGCCATTGATCTAGTGCTATTTAATAAGTCCGAATTAATCAGCTATCTACCAAATTAACTAACTGGTAGGTTGCAGGTTAATTTCTGGAAAATTTGTTTGAATAAATACTATGTTAACATTTTTAATATGATGATTTGTCGCACAGTCACCCAGATGTTCAGACTGGATCTAGCACTTTTGTCTCCCTGTTGAGTCGTTTCCAAGGGATAGGCAGATGTGGATGTTTATGACCACTTTTTAATATTTTGGTCAGCATGTCTGAAGCAGACTACTATCACTGAATTTTAATATATGGTCATGGTGTCCAGTATTACTTTATATGCCATTGTGTCTTGAATTGGGCTATGAAAGCAATTGGACAATTGGTTATTGTTTCAAGACATTAATGCAGGAAGGAGTACAGCTTAAGATGAAATCAACAGAATAATGAACTGCAGAGGGATTTAGTTTGGTTTTTCTATGCACAATCATACATATTGTCACAGGATGATGGATGTTCTGAGTAAAGCTGCCTTTTGCAATTGACTTGATGGTGAATTTGCCAATGTCTATGATGTTCAAGTAGTTTTGCATTTGTAATGAGATTGCACCCAAGGCTCCTATTACTATTGGTACTACCTTTGCTTTGCTTTTGCCAAGCTAGCCACTCTTCTGTTAGTTGTAATTCTGATTGTTCTTTTCAGAACTGGTCCATTCTTTTCAAATGTCCTCTTGTTGGTTTGTAAGAACATCTGCATTCTTTGTTTTCAGTCATTGTATATTTGTGAAGTTAAACACCTTTTCTTCCAGTAGTTCTGAAGCTGTTGATCCCAGTTGCTCAGCCAACAGTTCAGAGTCTGATAATTCATTTTTCACTAGATGTCCAGGAATTCCCAACTTACAGCATGGTCCTTGTTAACCTGGGTGAAGACTGAGCCAATATGGATTTCCGTAATTTATGTCTCACCATATTTTTTAAAGTGGAAACGCTGTATGACTCCTCTGATGAGACCTGTCCAGTATGGTTGAACCTCTGGCATAGTTCTCATCTTCCTCAGAGCACACAAGCCCCACAGCCATGTCAAGATAGTATCTCACTGGATTTATTATTAAATTTATTTGCTTCCCCTCTAACCACAAGGCAACTCTGGGTGGCTTGCAAGGTGTAACTTGTATATGTCTTATACATTTCTTGCAGAAGTGAAATAATTCTCATTCTTCTGAAATATGGAATCAAAATTCTTGAAGTAGATTTTGGCCTTTGCCTGCTACATAGAAGATACAGTCTTTTTCGGCATTTCTTGAGGAAGGATTGCAAGCTCCCATGTCAGCAACACCTAGCAGAATTTTCAAAGTATGCAGTCAGTGCTGGACATGACTATAGAGAATGGCTGCCCTCACTCTTGTTAGCTGGGTTTAATCCTGTGAATCTTCTCTTTCATGACTGGTAAGCAAGACAATATAGGCATATAAAGTATGATTGTGTATCTGTACTGGTGTGCTGCTAAGTGTTTTAAGAAACAGCTCTGCTGGCTCCATTGCTACTACTGTTACTAACTCTGCTGTGAACTGGCTCACAAAATTAAGAAAACGTATTAATTGGCTCAGCAAGCTGGTTCCAGCTCACCACTATGTAAATATATTTACATACATCTCTTTGTAGGCATACAGATATACCGTATATACTCGAATATAAACCAACCCGAGTATAAGCCAAGGTACCTAATTTGAGGCCTGGGAACTGGAAAAGTTAATTGACTCGAGTATAAGCTGAGGATGGAAAAGGCAGCAGCTTCAATAATCAAAATAAATACCA